>JAJIBD010015848.1:0-13072 GCA_021461705.1 Cryptotis parvus | reverse complement strand
CCCATTTTTTTTTTAATTTTTTATTATACCACCGTGAGACATACAATTACAAAGGTGTTCATAATTGGTTCTTGGTAATACAGTATACCAGCACCCATCCCTCCACCAGTGCCCCATTTCCACCACCAATGTACCCCCACCCCCCAGGCTGCCTCAACAGCAGGTACCCCCGTTTCCTCTCTCTATCTATCTCTCTCCCTCTTTTTTTACACATTGTGGCTAGCCCTGCATATATTTAGAGTTTATCATTTAAGTCTCTTTGTGTATATTCAATGGTGAGTTTTAATCTGCCATTACCATTTCCCACATTTAGTAAAGCACTGGTATCTATTTATATCCTATTAATGAATGCAGTCATTCTATATCTGTCCTTTTCCTTTTGACTAATTTCACTCAGCATGATAGTCTCCATGTCCATCCATTTGCAGGTAAATTTCATAATTTCATCTTTTCTGACAGCTGCATAGTATTCCATAGTGTAGATGAACCACAGTTTCTTTAGCCAGTCCTCTGTTCTTGGGCATTTAGGTTGTTTCCAGATTCTAGCTATAGTGAATAGCGCAGAGATGAATAAAGAAGTACAGATAGTGTTTCTGCTATGTGTTTTTCGGTCTCTTGGGTATATTCCCAGGAGTGCTATTGCTGGATCAAATGGGAGCTCAATATCTAGTTTTCAGAGGAATGCCCATATTGTTTTCCCAAAAGCCAGCCAGAAAAGTTTGAGGTTATTCTCATCCCCTCCCGTTCTTTTTTGCTTCTTTTTTGCCTTAAGAAAAAAAAAAAACAGATTTACAGACATTGATTTTCAGCAACTGCTGTTTCGACTCCTGAGAGTCTCTGAAGACCTTCTCTAGGTCTGTGAGCACTTTCTTTACAACCGGCTCCAACTGTTTCTCTCTTTTTTTCTTTATTATTTTGGGGCCACACCTGATGGTGCTTACAGGGTGCTAGGGTCGAAACTGGGTCAGCCAAGCACCTTCCTGCTGTAATCTCTCCAGCCTCACTGCAGACTCTAAATAGAGAAATAAAGCAAAAGCTCTCCAGGCTACTTTAGCTTTCAAGTTCAATACTTGATTTAAACCAGAATAGATTTGCCAGATTTTCTTTCTCGAGGTTCCTTATTTCAACTCTCCTTTATTTGGATTCTGTCTCTTAGAGTGGGCCACTGACTTCTCCCCGGTTTTGTCAACATCTCGGGCAAATGTGTCACGGGTGTGTGTGTGTGGGGGTGTTTCCATACTGCTGCCTGAGTAGGGATGCACAGAGCTGTCCCTAAAAGGGTATTCACTGTATCACTGTCTTCCCATTTATCTTCGATTTGCTCGAGTGGGCACCAGTAACATCTCCATATGACCTGTCTCATGCAAGTAGAGCCCAAGGGCACCTGCTTGCTCCAGGAACATAAAGAGCCTCAAACCATTCCATCAGGTCATGGGAATGAGGTCTATAATTGTTACTGGTATCTGGCATATCAAATACGATATGGGTAGCTAGCCAGGCTCTGCCGTGTGTAGCATACTCTTGTAGTCATCTCAAAATCCAGCATTTATTGATGAACCGTGCAGCCCTGCGCGGGCGCCTGAGCCGGGCTGTGATAGGCTGGTCAGCTGGGTGGAGTTCTGACGAGGAGGAAGTCCGAATGTGGAAAATGGAGGTCCTCATGGAGTGGGGGGTCGTCTGGCTTGTTGTGAGGGCTCTGCTGGGGTGGTGGGCCAGGGTTAGAACCTGCCATCCCTCCCGGGCACCTCATGAGTGGCTGGGCACAGTGAGAGTCAGTAGCAGCTCTGCCTCATGTATGTCTCTGGATCAGCATACCTGGGCCGGATTAAAAAAGACTGCAGCAGGGTGGATCTTGATGAGCTGGGCTGTGATAGGCTGGTCTGCTGGGTGGAGTTCTGACGAGGAGGAAGTCTGGATGTGGAAATGGAGGTCCTCATGGAGTGGGGGGGTCGCCCTGGCTTGTTGTGAGGCTCTGCTGGGGTGGTGGGCCAGGGCTAGAACCTGCCATCCCTCCCGGGCACCTCATGAGCGGCTGGGTACAGTGAGCGTCAGTAGCAGCTCTGCCTCATGTCTGTCTCTCAAAAAAAGTATTAGGGGCCAAACAAACAGCGCTCATGCCCTGCCCTGCCTTCATTTGGGGATGCGTGTATGTCCCAGTACTTCACTTATATCACTTGCCTTCCTGTTGTTCATCGATTTGCTTGAGCAGGCACCAGTAATATCTCCATACATCCTGTCACATGCTAGTGTAGCCCACAGGCATCTGCTCACTCCAGGAACATGAAGAGCCTCAACCCATTCCTTCAGGTCATGAAAATGAGGTCTATTATTGTTACTATTTTTTTGGCATATGAAATACGACATGGGTAGCTTGCAAGGCTCTGCCGTGTGGGTGGGATACTCTTGTAGTCACCGCTCACGCGTGCATTTATTGATGTGCAGCCGCTTATGATCAGCTCTTCTGCTGGGTGGAGCTTTGACGTGTGGGGAATCTGGGTATGGAAAATGGAGACACTCATGGTGTGGGGGTTCCTCTGGCTTCTTGTGAGGCTCTGCTGGGATGGCGGGCCAGGGCTAGAACCCGCCTCCCTCCTGGGTGCCTCATGATCAGCTGGGTACAGGGAGAACCGGTAGCAGCTCTGCCCGTGTATGTGAGTCTCTGGATCAGGCATACCTGGGCTTGAAAAAGACTGCAGCAGGGTGGGTCTCCAACGGGTCCCAGTACATGCATTACAATTTTGCTTCCTATATTCTTTTTATTTATTTATTTTTTTGGGTGCCCACACTCCACTGTGCTCAGGAATTACTCCTGGTGGGGCTCTGGGGACCATATGCTGTGCTAGGATCCAATCCTGGTCAGCCATGTGCAAGACAAGAGTCTAACCACTGTACTATCTCTCTGTCCCCTCATATATCCTATTTGTGAACTTTTAACTTTTACATTTTTTCCTGCTTTTATAAATAAAGATGATAGTTGGGGCCAGCCAGAGCAATAGTAGAGCAGGTAGGGCTTTCACCTTGCATGTGGCTGACCCGAGTTCAATCCCTGGCATCCCATATGGTCCCCCAGGCACTGCCAGTAGTAATTCCTGAGTGTAGAGCCAGGAATAACCTCTGAGCATTGTTAGGTGTGACTCAAAAAGAAAAAAAAAAGCGGCTGGTTATATATCAGAAACTGTCTACTTCCAATCCAGTAACATACACTAATGAAATCCGCTTCTGACTATAGTTATCTCATGCTTGCTGTTTTCCAGCTTTGTGAGAATTTTCATTTATTGATTTGCCCTTTTGTTAGGTACATAGACAAGAAGATATTCTGGGATACAAAAGGGCTCTTTTGCATCTTAGAGCCAGCCAAGAAATGATTTCTTGAATCATTGTGTGGTATATTCATTGCTGATCTTTATAAATATGAGATTTGCTTTCCCTAAGAAATGTTAATTATTTATCGCCAAAGTGTAGGGCAACACTGTAGTGTATTTAGTAGGATTCTTCTGTCCCCACAACAGAAGGTGGCAACATGATAACATGATCAGGTGACAAACAAAATATTAACTTCCACGGGGAAAGGAAGAACAACAGCCCCATGAAAGCTCTGCCCCGAGGAAGGAAATTTCTCTCATGGGTTTGGTGCTTTGAACCTCCTTGTAAACTCTTGGGGTTCAGGGGTGGAACATTTTTTATTAAATATTTTATTATACCACCGTGAAATATACAATTATAACATTGTTCATCTTCAGAGGTTTCGGTCACATAGTGTTCCAGCACCCCGCCCTCCACCAGTGCCCATTTCCCACCACCAATGTCCCCAATTCCCTCCCCCTCCCATAGCCTGCCTAAATGGCAGGTTCTTTATCACTTTTCTCTCTCATCTCTTTTCTTTTCCTTCTCTTACACATTGTGGGTTGCACTACATACACTTAGAAGCCATCATGTGCATTTTTTGGCCTGTATTTAATGCTCAGTTCTATGTTGGTATCAGCCCTTTCGACATTTATTCACACATGTTCCCTTCTCTGTCTTACCTAACCTCCTGACTCCTACACGTTTGCCGTAATTTCCACTTTTGGTAAGACCTCCTAATCCACGTTTCACCTAACACTGGATTTTGGTGTCATAATATGTGTGTGTATATATATATATATATATATATATATGTATATGTATATATATATTTAAGTCATATATTTGCATGACTTAAATATATATATTTATGTCATGCAAATAAATGCAGCATTCTATATCTCTCTCCTTCCTTCTGACTAATTTCACTCAACATGATCCTTTCCATGTCCATCCACTTATAGGCAAATTTCATAACTTCATTTTTCCTAACAGCTGCATAGTAGTCCATTTGTAGATGTACCACAGTTTCTTTATCCAGTCATCAGTTCTCGGGTATACTGGTTGTTTCCAGGTTCTGGCTATTGTGAATAGTGCTGCTATGAAAATAAACGTGTGGATTGTGTTTCTGCTGTGTGTTTTTGGCTTCCCAGAGTATATTCCCAGGAGTGGTATGACTGGGTCAAAAGGGAGCTCAATTTCTAGTCTTTGGAGGAATGTCCATATTGTTTTCCAGAAAGGTTGTACAAGTTGACATTACCACCAACAATGTATGAGAGTCCCCTTTTCCCGCATCCACGCCAGTTATTCTGTACCACTTGATAGCCACAGAGTAGGGCATGGAAAATACAGGTTCTCACCCTGTGCCACCCTGGAGCCCACTGGCCCGCCAACTTCTCTGGGCCTCATTTGTACAGCAGAGATGACAGATACCGTTCACCGACACAGAGTCCAGACGGTGGGGCATGTGTTGACGCAAGGAGGTGGTGGGGGCAGGAGGTGGGGGTGATCCTACAGGTGGCTTTCAGGTTCCTGACTGGGATGGGAGGTGACTCAGGTCTGCCCCTTGAGCGCCATCTGTCCACCTCCCTGGCTCCTGAGGAAACCTAGATTCACCAGTGAGAATGTCATCTCGAGCTGGTTGCCTGGGTTTCAGAGTCACAAGCTGAGGGGCTGAGCTGGCCTCACTTTCTCCATCTCTCAGGAGTGAGGGCTGAGAGCCTTCCTGCGCAGGGGCCTTGGGGATGACATGAGCGAGCATGTGTGGAGTGAAGGTGATTGTGTGACTTACCCAACTAGGTTTGCTCCTATTCCAACACTATCCCACACGGCAGAGCCTGGCAAGCTACCCGTGTCGTATTTGATATGCCAAATACCAGTAACAATTATAGACCTCATTCCCATGACCTGATGGAATGGTTTGAGGCTCTTTATGTTCCTGGAGCAAGCAGGTGCCCTTGGGCTCTACTTGTATGAGACAGGTCATATTGAGATGTTACTGGTGCCCGCTCGAGCAAATCAATGATGAACGGGAAGACAGTGATACAGTGATACCCTTTTGGATATGGGCCAGTCTCTGTGGTGTGAGGTGATATCTCATTGTTGTTTTGATTTGCATCTCTCTAATGATTAGTGATGGTGAGCATTTTTCATATGCCTTTTGGTCATTCAAATTTCTTCCTTGTCAAAGTTTCTGTTTATTTCTTCTCCCCATTTTTTAATGGGGTTGGCTGTTTTCTTCTTATATAGCTGTACCAGTGGCTGATATATCCTGGATATTAACCAGGGGTGGGTGGAACATTTTAAAAAATGAGTTTACTGGTGAATTTCACTTGACCCCCAAGCCTTCAAGGTGACCAGCGAATCAGCCAGGCCTAAACTCTAAGAATTTCTGAAATGGTATTTTGGACCCCAAACCTCTATTTACCAGTGACTGGCCTTGAATGGGAAAGCTTGCATTTTCCATCCCATTTGGATTCTCTAGAGCAGTGAGGCTGATGATGGAATAAATAAAATCTCAAGAAAGGCAGATTTCAGTAGGTCGTATCACCTAGAATTGTCCCTCCAAATCTACATGTACATGCCTACACATATGCACGTACATGTACATGCCTACATATGTGGTACATGCTTGCATCCACATATATACACATGCACGCATATACCAAATTCGATTTGGGCCACATCTGGTGGTATTCAGGTCTTACTCCTGGCTCTGCACTCCGGAATTATGCCTGGTGGTGCTCAGAGGACCATATGGGATGCCAGGGATGGAAGCTGGCTTGGCTGCATGCAAGGCAAGTGCCCTACCCACTGTACGATCATTCTGGCCCCACATTTGTTTTTATTAAGCATTGTGACACCATATGATGGAATGTGAACATAACCCAGCCATTGGCTCTTGGTAGCCAGTTGGGTTGTGATTCTGAGTCTGTTTTGCCAGGAGAGATCATGGTTGAATGGCTGAGACCTATTCTGTGGGGTTTGTTCTTTGTGGATCTCAAAGGGTGGTGCTATTTTTGAGATGATATATATCTATAAGTATCTATATATGCAGATATAGGTATAGCTATATATACAGATATAGGTGGTTATAGATAACCACATATATATGCCAGGTAAAACTATATGTGTACATATACACATTCATATACATATACATACACACATGCACATGTACACACACATGGTTTTACCTGGAATAGTTCAGGGGTTATTCCTGGCTCTGTGCTCAGGCCCCTGGTGGTGTTAGCGGACCCATATGTGGTGCTTGGGGACTCAGACTGCAATCAGCTGCGTGTAAGAAAAGTGCCTTAATGCCTGGACTATCTCAACAGTCCCCCAAAAGCTATTTTTACACTATGTGTAGGTGATACATTCTGGAGGGAAATGAACAAAAGATGTCTTTCACATCCTTCACAACTTTCTTTCCCTTCCTCTCTGACATTTGTTCTTTTACTGTTGTTTGTTGGGGCCACACCTGGAGATGCACAGGCCATACTCCTGACCAATTGAGTTCAGGGACCAATCCTGCGGACTCAGGGGATCGTATGTGTTGCTGGTACCTCAGACTGCCGTGTGCAAGGCAAGCACTGCGCCAGTGTCCTGTCACTGTAGTCCACCCTCCCTGGCATTTCTGGGCACGTGATGATGGATATCAGGGTTCAGAGTGGGTAGAAACTCAGGTAGATCTTAGCAACCTCTTATACACATGCATGGTCTCACCTCCCCGAAACCTCATCATTATTGCCTGAGTCCCTCACTGGGCATTGCGGTGGACCCGTGCAGGTGCTTGGCCATCGGTTTATTTGTGACAATAGGTCTTGAGCCACACAGGGCGTGGCTGGTGTGAGGCGACTCAGTGAATGAGAACTGTTTGATACTGGAGTCATGTGCCTTTTGGTCTTGTACTTGATGCATAGGGCAGCAAAACATAGCCCGTCCCTGGACTCTTAGGTTGAAGTGGAACACATGGGGTTGAATCTTGCTTTTTCTATTTATCGGTCCTTCTTAGATGCTATTCCTGGCTTGTACGTGTTTCCTCTGAGCTTCTTTAAAAAAATGACATAGGGGAATAGAAAGAAACATAGGAGGGAGTAACAACTTCCAAAGGGAAGAGAAAGAACATGAGATGTGGTTTCTAACAGGAAACTTGCCACCGATGATGGGGAGGTGACAGCGGGACAGAGGGGAGGGAAGTGGTCCCGCTGGAGAATGGAGAGGGGAAAGGTATAAAGTACGTGCCAGGCAAGGGGCAGGAGAGTAACTGGGCATATTGGTAGGGAAAGTGTATGCTGGTATGGGTCTGGTGTTGGAACATTGTATGCTTGGAACTCAGTTCTGAATAATGGGGTAATTTTGTAATTCATGATAATTCAATTTTTTAAAATGCCATAGTTTTGCACCGATGGGTTTTGCACCAGATCTCTGCCAATAGGAGCTTGGGCCATTTCCTCTTTTGTCAATATGTTAAATAATGTTGTAGTGAACCTCTCTCTATAGAAGGGGCGGATATATCTGGAGCCGAGGTTGTCAGGGATGAGGTTTCTGGAGGAAAGGTATGTGGGTATACAGTCTGAATCACTTCCAACAAGTATCCTCTTTAGAAAGGTTTTCACCAAATAGTGATCCTGAATCGTGTGATGAGTGTCCCCACACAAACTTCCTGGCTCAGCATAGTATCAGACTTCTCCAATCTAGGTAGTGAAAAACGTGCATCCTTGCTTAATTCACATTTGTTTGAGTGTGGGCGAGAATGCGCTACTTTTATAAAACTAAAACCTGTTGGTATCTTGTCTTCGTTTAGTAGTGAACTGACTACTTATGTTCTTTGCCTGTTTTTAAAATGACATTTAAAAAAATATTTAATACTGGAAGTTAGGACCAGGTCCTTCCCACGATCTTTCACATTTATACACTGTACACAGTTCTGGGCAGGTTCTAGCCTTGGCCTGTCATCCCAGTGAGCCAAGCAAGAAACCAGAGGAACCCCTACACCATGAGGTCAGTCATTCTCAACATCCATACTCCACAGCTTCTCAGATCTCCACCCTATATAAAGGCTGATCTCTCCCCAGTGAGGCTCATCAGTAAATGCTCCAGTGAGAGCCTACTACTGAGATTGTACCACCTACACGGCAGAGCCTGGCAAGCTACCCGTATTGTATTTGATATGCCAAAATTCAGTAAAAATTATAGACCTCATTCCCATGACCTGAAGGAATGGTTTGAGGCTCTTTGTGTTCCTGGAGCGAGCAGATGCCCTTGGGCTACACTTACTTGCAACAGGATGTACGGAGATGTTACTGGCACTGGCTTGAGCAAATCGATGAACAACAGGAAGACAAGTGATACAAGTGATTATACCATCATTAGATATACAATTACAAGATGTTCATGTTTGAGTTTTGGTTATACAGTGTTTCAACACCCATCCCTCCACCCATGCCCATCTCCCATCACCAATGTCCCCACCTCCCTTTCCCTTCCCCCCAGCCTGCCTCCATGGCAGGTTCTTTATCTCCTTTCCCTCTTTCTCTCTCTCTCCTCTCTCTGCTTCTTTGCCCTTTCTGACCATATATCACCTGTAGGACAATCTTCATGCCCCACCTCTTCTTCCACTGCTTGGTAATCTCAAATTTTTAATCCAAGACCAAGAAAACCTATTTCTTTCCCTTCCTTCCTTCCTTCCTCCCTCCCTCCCTCCCTCCCTCCCTCCCTTCCTTCTTTCCTTCCTTCCTTCCTTCCTTCCTTCCTTCCTTCCTTCCCTCCTTCCCTCCTTCCTCTTTCCTTCCTTCCCTCCCTCCCTCCCCTCCCTCCTTCTCTTCCTTCCCTCCTTCCTTCCTCTCTTCCTTTCCTTCCTTCCTTCCTTCCTTCCTTCCTTCCTTCCTTCCTTCCTTCCTTCCTTCCTTCCTTCCTTCCTTCCTTCCTTCCTTCCTTCCTTCCTTCCTTCCTCCCTCCCTCCCTCCCTCCTCCCTCCCTCCCTCCCTCCCTCCCTCCCTCCCTCCCTCCCTCCTCCTCCCTCCCTCCCTCCCTCCCTCCTCTCCTCCCTCCCTCCCTCCCTCCCTCCCTCCCTCCCTCCCTCCCTCCCTCCCCTCCCTCCCTCCCTCCCTCCCTCCCTCCCTCCTCCCTCCCTCCCTCCCTCCCTCCCTCCCTCCCTCCCTCCTTCCTCCTTCCTTCCTTTCCTTTCTTTCTTTCTTTCTCATTCATTCATTCATTAATTTTTGGGGTCACACCTGACAATGACCAGGTTATTTTTGACTCAGGAATTACTCCTGGCAGTGCTCAGAAGACCATATGGGATGTGGGTATGAACCCAGGTCAGCCGTGTGCAAGGCAAATACCCTCCCTGCTTTGCTATCACTCCAGCCCCCAAAGTCTATTTTCTAGTCTTCCAAACTATCAAGTGCTGCTTGTGACCTGAGTTCACACTTGAGACAAACTTTTACTGAGGACCTGCCATGAATCAGAGCTTAGAGCTGGGTTACCAGACCGACCAGCATTGATTGGTTAGCCTTTTTTCCTGGAGCCTCTATCACCAAAAGTGGCCCAGAAACATTACTCAAAAAACTAGAAATTTAGTTTCCTTATGACCCAACAATACTGCTTCTGAGAATATATACCCCTAGTGGCCCAAAAACACAACCCAGAAAAGTCATCCGCACTCCTATGTTCACAATAGCCAGAATCTTGAAACAACCCAAGTGCCTGAGAACAGATGACTGGTTAAAGAAACTATAGTACATGTCCACGATGGAATATTACACAGCCATTAGTAAAAATAAAGTCATGAAATTTTCTTATATGTAGATGGACAGGGAGATGCTCATGCTGAGCGGGATGAGCCAGAGGAGAGCGACAGACACAGAGTGATCGCACTCATTTGCAGGCTATAACAGCATAGACTATGAGAGTAATACTCTAAAAGCAGAAACGAGGGCCAGGAGGAGTGGAGGAAGGTTGCCACAAGCAGGGGTCTGGGTGGGGGAGTGTATTTAGGACAGAGGCGGGACCACTATGACAGTAATGGGAATGACCATAGTGGACAAGAACTCAGTGGTGAAAGGAGGAAAAGGGACAACCATGACAGCCTTTCAGTCACAGTATCACAAACCACAGCGCCTAAAAAGGAAAAGAGAGGGATGGATGGAAGGAGAGAGAGAGAAGGAGAGAGAGAGAGAGAGGTGTCTGCCATAGAGGCAGGCTGGGCTTCAGGGGAGAGAATCTGGGGACATTGGTGCCGGGAATGTGCACTGGTCGCGGGATGGTGTTGGAGCACTGGACTGGAACCCAATCTTGAGCAGCTTTGTAATGGTCTATCTCACGGTCATTTAATACTTTTCTTTAAAGTGAAGAAGAGTGACCCAGAAAACTGCACTGCGTTGAATCGTAAATGATGTCAGAGGAAGTGGAGTGGGCAGAAGCTGGGCTGGAGGACAGCAATGAGAACCTGAAAGTGCAGATTTGGTCTCCTGATCTCCAAGGGCTGGAAATCTCTGTAGGGGTTTTGCCCATTGTTTTCAGAGAGTTGTGCTGTGCCCAGTGGTGGGCACCTGAATGTCAGCAATGGGTGAGCACCACCCATTGTGGAGTCCTGTGGAAAGAACTGGGTGGTCTGATTTTTAATGACACGCTGTGTCAGATGCAAGTTTTATAATCTCATAAACTCCCTCCCTTGAAGCGGCTATGCCTTGTGGAGTCACACGCTGCCTCTATGTAACTGGCTCCTGTCTGAGTGCAGTGATGAGCCACTCTAGGGTCTGTGCGTGTTGAGAAACGTTCCTGTCTTTTTGTTTCCCTGGTGAGTGACAATGAGGAATATAAAGGTTAAAATGGGGGAGAGTGGCCACAGTCACGCAGTGGTGTTCACCTGGGGGATGGGCATTAGAAGATCACTTTACGCCCTGTCTAGCTCTTTTATTTGGGGGCACACCCAGCAGTGCTCAGGGATTACTGCGGGCTCTGCACTCAGGGATCACTCCCTCCCTCCCTCCCTCCATTTTTTCTTTCCATTAAATCACAGTGAAATACACAGTTACAAAGTTGTTCATGATTGGGTTTCAGTATTACAGTGCTCCAATACCCATCCCTTCACCAGCACATTTCCCAGCACCAAAATCCCCAGATTCGCTGCCACCTTCACCCAAACCTATTTCTATGGCAGGCACTCTCTTCTCCTTCTCCTTCTCCTCCTTCTCCTTCTCCTTCTCCTTCTCCTTCTCCTTCTCCTCCTCCTCCTCCTCCTTCTCCTCCTTCTCCTTCTCCTTCTCCTTCTCCTTCTCCTTCTCCTCCTCCTCCTCCCTCCTCCTCCGTTCTCCTCCTCCTCCTCCTTCTCTTCTCCTCCTTCTCTTCTCCTTCTCCTTCTCCTCCTCCTTCTACTCCTCCTTCTCCTCCTCCTCCTTCTCCTCCTCCTCCTCTTCCTCCTCCTTCTCCTCCTCCTTCTTCTTCTCCTTCTCCTCCTTTTTTTCTTCTTCTTCTCCTTCTTCTCCCTCTTCTTTTCTTCTTCTTCTTCTTCTTCTTCTTCTTCTTCTTCTTCTTCTTCTTCTTCTTCTTCTTCTTCTTCTTCTTCTTCTTCTTCTTCTTCTTCATCTTCTTCTCCTCCTCCTCCTCCTCCTCCTTCTCCTCCTCTTCCTCCTCCTCCTCCTCCTTCTCCTCCCTCCTCCTCCTCCTCTTCCTTCTCCTTCTCCTTCTTCTCCTTCCTCCTCCTCCTCCTCCTACTCCTTCTTCTCCTCCTCCTTCTCTTCTCCTTCTTCTTCTCCTCCTTGTCCTCCTCCTCCTTTTCTCCTTGAGAGGAGAATGAGACTCTCATTGTCTCATTCCTCCTTCTCCTTCTCCTCTTCCTCCTCCTCCTTTTCTCCTCCTTCTCCTTCTCCTTCTCCTTCTCCTTCTACTCCTTCTCCTCCTCCTCCTCCTCCTCCTTTTCTCCTTCTCCTTCTCCTTCTACTCTTTCTCCTCCTCCTCCTTCTCCTTTTCTTTTCGTCTTCTTTTCTTCTTTTTTCTTGTTCTTGTTCTTCCTCCTCCTCCTTCTTTCTTCTTCTTCTTCTTCTTCTTCTTCTTCTTCTTCTTCTTCTTCTTTCTCTCTCTTTCTCTGTGTCTCTCTCTCTCTCTGTTTCTGTCTATCTGTCTGTCTGTCTGTCTGTCTGTCTGTCTGTCTCTGTCCTTTTGGGCAATATGGTTTTGCAATACAGATCCAGAGTGGTCATTTCCAACTCTCATTGTCATAGTGGTCCCTTCTGTGTCCTAACTTGCCCTTTGCCCTCCACACACTTGACACTTGTGGCAATTTGGTTTAGAACCATATTAGCAGTACCTGAAAGCAACGGAAGTTAGTGCATAGGCTGAGCAACCACCTGCAGCCCGTGCTCCTTTCATCCACGGGGCTGGGGGCTCAGAGCCACTGAGCCAACTCTCCCTGCTGCTGCCAGTGTTGGAAGGACACGGGCAACTGGGGCCTGGTAGGGCTCAGCCGGCCCCTCCATATCTGATGGGTTTATGCCTCTGCATTCTCTTAAGCATCAAATTCTCTGTCTCCAGAGTTAAATGCCACAAAAGATCCCATTTAGCACAACCCAACACTATCCAGTCTGACCACTTACAGGGGGCCCCCAGTTGAAGTCTCCTGGGCTGGCATTCAGTCAGATGAAAGGATCAAAGCGAGGGGAGAGATGGAGTCTTTCAAGATCTTTTTGAACTCACCGTCCTCGTCTCTGAGGCCAGATTCCAAAACAAA
>JAJIBD010015847.1:0-35246 GCA_021461705.1 Cryptotis parvus | reverse complement strand
AAAAAGTGCCTTTGATGTTTTAAAGTAAAGTTGAAAGGTACTCAAAATCTACTTAAGAATTAATTTAATTGAAAGTTTTTTGTTTTGCTTTCTTGGGTCACACCCAACGATGCTCAGGAATTACTCCTGGCAGAGTTGGGGGAACATATGGGATGCCGGGGATCGAACCCAGGTCAGCCTAGTGCAAGGCAAACGCCCTACCCTCTGTGCTATCGCCCAGCCCTGAAAAAAAATTTTTTTTTTTGCTCTTTGGGTCACACCTGGCGATGCTTAGGGGTTACTCCTCACTCTGCACTCAGGAATTACTCGTGGCGGTGCTCAGGGGCCCAATGGGTGCCGAGGATCGAACCCGGTCAGCCGCATGCAAGGCAAATGCCTACCCACTGTGCTGTCGCTCTGGCCCCTAACTGCAAAATTTTTTTTTTCAAAAGAAAATTTTGAAAAATTCTCAAAAAGTAATTTGATTCGTTTATGCTTCGGGCTCGCAAAGTGTAAGAGAAGAGAGAGACAAATACAGAGACAGAGACAGAGAGAGAGAGCAGAGAGAGAGGGAGAAAGAGAAAGAAAAGGTGCCTTCTATAGAGGCAGGCTGGGATTGGGAGGGGGGGGAGCGTTGGGACATTGGTGGTGGGGAATGGGGCACTGGTGGAGGGCTGGGTGCTGGAACACTGTATGGCAGAGACCAATTATGAACATCCTTGTAATTGTATATCTCACTTGTATCGTTTGTCTTCCTGTTGTTCATCGATTTGCTCAGGCGGGCACCAGTAACAACTCCATACGTCCTGTTGCAAGCACGTGTACCCCAGGGGCATCTGCCTGCTCCAGGAACAGGAAGAGCCTCAAACCATTCCTTCAGATCATGGGAATGAGGCCCATAATTGTTACCTGTTTTTGGCATATCAAATAAAACATGGGTAGCTTGCCAGGCTCTGCCGTGTAGGTGGTATACTCTCAGTAGAAGGCTCTCATCTCGGCATTTACTGATTAAACTCAAAGGGGAAAGATCAGGTTTTCTCTTGGGTGGAGCTCTGAGGAGCTGTGGAGTCTGGATGTTGACAATGACTGACCTCATGGTGTGGGGGGTTGCTCTGGCTTCCTGCTAGGCTCACTGGGGTGATGGGTCACAGCTAGAACCTGCCTTGAACTGTATACAGTGTATAAATGTGAAAGGTCCTGGGAAGGACCTGATCCTAACATCTAGTACTATCTAAGACTGTCGGACCACGCACCGACGGAGCTGTGGGTCTGGCGTGTCTCTCTTTCGGGGTAGCTGGCATGGAGGTGGAGGAAAGGGCAGGGGAGCCCAAATCCCCGCGCCAAGTCCGCAGCGCGTGGCCCCTGCCCCACACATCTGAGCAAACCCTTGGAGCAATGTTGGACTTGGCCAGTGGCGCAGCTGTGGGTCTGGAGTGGTTGTGAGATTGTATATCTCACGGTGGTATAATAAAAATTTAAGGGGCCAGAGAGATAGCCCAGCGGGTAGGGTTTTTGCCTTTCAATCCCCGGCATCCCATATGGTCCCCGAAGCACCGCCAGGAGTAATTCCTGAGTGCAGAAACCGCTGAGCATTGCCAGGTGTGACCCAAAAAGGCAAAAAAAAAAATTTTTTTAAAAAGTAATTTGATTCATTTACAAAAGCAAGTTTTCCTATCTAAGGTCATAGCTCAGGGATGACACTTTGCTTAATCTCTGCGCTATGATTTAGTTTTCTCACTTATAAAGGAAGAAACTCTGGGGCGGGAGCGATAGCCCAGCGGTAGGGAGTTTGCCTTGCACGCGCCGGCCTGTGCCGGCCAGGGGTTCGACCCCCGGCATCCCATATGGTCCCCGAGCACCGCCGGGAGTAATTCCTGAGTGCAGGGCCAGGAGAAACCCCTGAGCGTCACTGGGTGTGACCCAAAAAAGCAAAAAAAAAAAAAAAAAAAAAAGGAAGAAACTCTAAAGGTACTGGATATTGAACTTGAAAGTTCATTGAGGAAAAAATGTGATATTTTAATAAAAGATTATTTTTGCTACCTGATATTTTATGTGTAGATAAACAAGAATGTTATTATGACATATAATTTTATTAGTTGATAAAAAAGAAATAAAAATGTCACCAGGGCAGAAGCGATAGCCCAGCGGGTAGGGCGTTTGCCTTACCTTGGGGCCGGCCCATGCTGGCCCGGGTCCGATCCCCTGGCATCCCATATGGTCCCCCAAGCACCGCCAGGAGTAATTCCTGAGTGCAGAGCCAGGAGTAACCCCTGAGCATTGCCGGGTGTGACCCAAAAAAAGTCACCAGGGGCCGGAGCACCTGTGGAGCAATTCAGAACTGGGTAAAGAGAAAGTGGCATCATCATAGAGCACTGGGAATGGTATTTCCCTTCCATGCAGCCTCTCTGGGTTTGATCCCATAGGGTCCCCTGAGCACTGCCAGGAGTAATTCGAGTGCAGAGCCAGGAGTAACACCTGAACATCACCAGGTTTGGCCCCAAAACAAAAACAACAGGAATCAGGGGCCCAAATGAAAATACAGGGGCCGGAGCGATAGCCCAGCGGGTAGGGCGTTTGCCTTGCATGCAGCCGGCCCATGCCGGCCCGGCTTCGATCCTCGGCATCCCATATGGTCCCCTGAGCACCTCCAGGAGTAATTCCTGAGTGCAGAGCCAGGAGAAACCCCTGAGCATTGCCGGGTGTGACCCAAAAAAATTAAAAAAAAAAAAAAGAAAAAGAAAATACAGGGGCCAGAGCGATAGCCCAGCGGGTAGGGCGTTTGCCTTGCATGCAGCCGGCCCATGCCGCCCAGGTTCGATCCCCAGCATCCCATATGGTCCCCTGAGCACCTCCAGGAGTAATGGTGCAGAGCCAGGAGAAACCCCTGAGCATTGCCGAGGTGACCCAAAAAAAAAAAAAAGAAAAAGAAAAAAAGAATTAGAAAAAGAAAATACAGTGGGGAGGTGCTGGTCTTGCCCACAGCTGACTCGGGTTCAACCCTGGGACCCATATAGGTCCCGTGAGTCCTACCTGGGGTGATCCCCCGAGCACAGATACAGGAATAGCCCTGAGCATCTCTGGGTGTGGTCCCCAAACCAAAATAAATAATTAAAAAAATTTTTTTTTGCTTTTTGGGTCACACCTGGTGACGCTCAGGGGTTAATCTGCACTCCAGGAATTACTCCTGGGGGTACTCAGGGAACCAGATGGGATACTGGGGATTGAACCTTGGTTGGCCGCGGTGCAGGCAAATGCCCGCCTCACTGTCCAGCCCATAAATAACAATACTTTAAATGGTGTCATGGTGTTGCTCTCCAGCTGTAGCTGCATCTGACAGGGGAGGTGCTCAGCGCCCGGTGCTCTATGATGATGCCACTTTCTTTCTTTTCTTTTTTTTTTTTTTTTTGCTTTTTGGGTCACACCCGGCGGCGACGCCAGGAGCTACTCCTGGCTCTGCACTCAGGAATTACTCCCTGGCGGTGCTGGGGACCATATGGGATGCCGGGATCGAACCCAGGCCGGCACAGGCCGGCGCGCGTGCAAGGCAAACGCCTCCACCCGCTGGGCTATCGCCCCGGCCCTGATGATGCCACTTTCTCTTTTACCCAGTTCTGAAGTCCCAGCCTCCAACCTCTGTGCTAGTCCCTGGCACCCAGTCACTGCCGCACCCTTCGCTGTCCCCCACCACCCCAGATCCATAAGCAGTCTGGGCCATAGCCTCTAAGAGCCTCACATGGCTTGCTCTTTCCTGCTCACATCCTTTGGGGAAGAGCAAGGTACTAGACCAAAAAGAGGGCCCCCTTCAGGGGCCGGAGGCGATAGCACAGCGGGGAGGGCATGCGGCCAACACTGGTTCAATCCCCGGCATCCCCTAAGGTCCTCCAAGCACCACCAGGCGTAGTTCCTGAGTGCAGAGCCAGGAGTAACCCCTGAACATAGCTGGGAGTGGCCCAATATCAAAAAACAGAAACAAGAGGCCCTTCAGGAGCACAGAGCTGTGTCCACGTACTCGCAGAGGGGGCCCACACTAGCAGGCCTGAAGGACACCAGAGATGCAGGGCAGGTGTGGGAGATGGCACTAGGGGCTGAGCTCAGGCTTAGCAAGGTGGAGCCTGACGGAGACTCAGGCTTGATCCCCAGCACTGGGTGATTCCCTGATCCCTGCCAGGAGTGGCCACCTCAACTATCGTGTGGGGAGTAAACCCTGAGCACCCCAAGTGAGGTCCAAAATCTAGATGGTCTCAGAGTGATAGTACAGTGGGTCGGGCACTTGCTGTACACACAGACAACCAGGGTTTGATCCCCAGCATCCCACATGGTCCCTATGTTCCATCAGGAGTGATTCCTGGACGTGGTGCCAGGAATAACCCCTGAGCATTGTCAGGTATGCCCCTCCACCCAAGAACAAAATAAATAAAAGCAGCGAGTCCCCAAGGGTAGCACGGTGGGTAGGGTGCTTGCCGTGCATGTGGCTTGACCTGGCCCCTGAAGCCCTGCCAGGTGTGATCCCTAAGAGCAGAACCAGGCCTAAGTCCTGAGTTCACTTGATCACTTGACATCCCGTTATTCATTGATTTGCTCGAGCAGGTGCCAATAATGTTTCCATTTGTCCCTGTCACGTGCCAGTGTAGCCAATGGCATTTGCTTGCTCCAGGAATACGAAGAGCCTCAAACGTTCGTTCAGAGTCTTGACAAAGAAGTCTGACCATCTTGTAGGTGGGCGGCCACGTGATCTTTTGACATCCCATGGGATCCAGGTGGTAATGGCTCTAGTCCAGCGGTCGTCTCCAAATCGCATTACATGTCCAGTCCATCTCATTTTCGTTGCCTTGGCAAACGAGACAGCGCCCCGACTCTGGATCATCGATGGAGTTCGGATCTCCAGATTCCTTCTCTCACTTGAGTGAGGTGTGATATTCCAAGCATAGAGCTATGCTTTGATTCTTCTTTGGGAGACCCGAATAGCATTCTCATCCTGCTTTTGTAGGGCCCAGGTCTCCGAGTCATATGTTAATGCAGGGAGAACAGTGGAGTCGAAGAGATGTGCCTGGAGCCAGAGGTTCTTTGTCCTTTTAGTTATTTCTTCGACACTCTTGAAGGCATTCCATACTGCTCTCTTCCTCCTGCACAGCTCAGGTACTAGGTCATTCATCATGTTGAGTTTTTGACCTAGATACACATAACTGGTACATTCAAAGATGTTTGTTCTATTGAGAGTGAATGGGGCCTCTGGAACTAGTTCATTTTTCATGAACATTGTTTTGTTGAGATTCAGCTGTAGACCTACCTTTCCACATTCTCGGTCGAAGTAGCCAGCATTTGTGCTGCTTGGCTAATGTTTGGTGTTATCAGAACGATGTCATCAGCGAAGCGGGAGGTGGTGTAGTTGCCGACTGTCTATCTTCACTCCCATTCCTTCCCATTCTAATTGTTGCATGATGTTCTCGAGAGTGGCACTGAAGAGTTTTGCTGAAATGGTATTACCCTGTCGAACCCCCTTTTTTACATCAATGATCATTTCCTTGTAGGATGGTAAGATCCTGGTGGTGAATCCGTAATACAGCTCATGAAGGATCTTGATGTATTGGGTTTGAACACCCTGCTTGGCTAGGACTTCGATGACCACTTCAGTCTCAACAGAATCAAAGGCTTTCTTTAAATCAATGAACGTGGGCCGGAGCAATAGTCCAGTGGGTAGGGCTTTTGCCTTTCACGCGGCCGACCCGGGTTCAATCCCCAGCATCCCATATGGTCCCCTGAGCACTGCCAGGAGTAATTCCTGAATGCAGAGCTAGGAGTAACCCCTGAGCATTGCCAGGTGTGACCCAAAAACTAAAAAATAAAATCAATGAACGTGAGACAGAGTGGCATCTTGTACTCCCTACAAACCTCAATGAGCTTGGTTACTGTGTGGATATGGTCTACTGTGCTGAACCCTTTTCAGAACCCAGCTTGCTCGCATGGTTGTCCTTCATCTAATATTTTGCCAATCCTGTTCAGGATGACTCGAGTAAACAGCTTGTAGATGACGGACAGCAGGCAGATTGGGCAATAGTTGCCAATGTCATGGATGTCTCCCTTCTTGAAGAGTAGAACTGTCCTGCCGGTTTTCCATTGGGAGGGCACCTTGCATTCAGACAGCATGTGAAGAGCCGAGCCAGTATATTGAAGAGTACTGATGGCAGATTCTTCAGGTGTTCGGGTCTGACTTTGTCTGGGCCGGGTGCTGTTTGTTTCTTTACCGATGAAATGGCATGTCAGATTTCAGAAGGGAGAACGTTGGGAATAACATATTCATCCTGCGGAATTTGGTATGTGGGCAGGTGGATGTGGCTATCAAAGAGATCTGAGTAGAAGTCATGGATAATCTTCTCCATTGCCTTTCTGGAAGATGTGATAGATCCATCAGGGTGTCGGAGGGCAGTCATCTTGGTCTTATAGTTGGTGAAGGACAGATGAATACTTTCCCCCTGCTTCTGCTGCATCAGCCAGGCCAGTATTGCTACTCTTCTCTCTTTGAGGTCTTCCTTTATTGCTTCTCTTACTGCTTTGTGAGCTTGGATGTTAGCTTATGGTTGCCTGAGGCTTGCACCTTGCCACGTTGGCAAATGAGCTTGAGAGTTTCTGAAGACAGCCATCCTTTTGTGGCTTTCTCTCTCTCGGCATTCTTCTCTTTTTTTTTTTTTTTGCTTTTTGGGGTCACACCCGGCAATGCTCAGGGGTTACTCCTGGCTCTGCACTCAGGAATTACTCCTGGCTGTGCTCGGGGACCATATGGGATGCTGGGGATCGAACCCGGGCCGGGCATAGGCCGGCCGCAAGGCAAACGCCCCTACCTGCTGGGCTATCGCTCCGGCCCCTCTCTCGGCATTCTTCACACAATCATGGAGGTGCTGAACCAGTTGGTTGTATTCTTCATGGATGTCGCCAATGATGGCATCTTCCCATGTTGCTGCAATGGTGCCAAGAGCTCCCGGTTGGTGGCCATTCTGGGAGTTCTCTTCTTCAACTTTGCAGTCCTTTCTCTCCTTTCCGTGAAGTAGAATTTTGCACGAAGGAAACGGTGGTCTGATCCTGTTTGGAATTTGGGCCAACACGCGACATCGGTCAGGCAAAACCGTCAATTAAATATGATGTGGTCAATTTCATTGTGGACCTGTCCACCAGGAGATTTCCATGTCCAACGTTTAGATTCAGCCTTCTGGAACTGTGAGTTCCCCATGAATGGTCTTGATGAACTCAGATAGTCTCTCACCCTGTTCATTCCATTCTAGGCCATGGGTCCCGATGTGGAGTTCTTCGGCCGATCTTCTCGGTCCTATCTTGGCATTAAAATCACCAACTATGAGGTGTGGTTCTTTATAGAACTCTTCCAGTTCCATGTAGAATTTCTCCATTTCTTCTTCCTTGTATGTGAACGTTAGTGCTTAGACAACGAAGACAGAAACTGCCAGCAGTGGGCCACATCCCCTTCAAGTGTAATAGTCCGATTCGCTTTGTTAGGCATTCAAATGAATCAATGCTCATGAACAGGTTTGTGTGGACAAGGACACCGACACCACTGATGCCTCTTTTTGTCGCATGTTCCGAGGAACAGTTCTTCTCCTGTGTCGAAAATGGCATGATGCGATTGGCGCCTCCTCATCTCCATCAGACCAATGATGTCGTACTTGATCTTTTGCACTTGCACCATCAGGTCCTCGATATATGCTTCCGATGACAGCGTATGTGAAAGTACAAACAATCATTTTAGTCCTTCGTCTTGGCAGCCTAGTTTGGCCCTGAGATTTTATCAGCCTCTCCTTGCTCGTCCTTCTTAGTGCTGCCGTATTTAGGGCTCTTTCAGGGTCAGGGGATGAGATCCATGTTTTTACTGGTTTTGTCATATCGAATACGCCGACGGACAGCTTGTCAGGCTCTGATGTGTGGGTGGGATACTATCTGTAGCTTACCGGGCTCTCTGAGAGGGGCGGGTGGAATATTCTTGGTAATTTACTGATGAACCATGTGACAGGGAGAGCTGGTAGCAGCTCTGCCCCCGTGTATCTGTCTCTGGTTCAAGCATACCTGGGCTCGAAATAGGTTTCCTTGTAGGGTGGGGCTCTGACAAGCCGGACTTGAGATTGGCTTTCTCTCTTGAGTGGAGCCCTGACGAGCTGTGGAGTCTGGATGATGAAAAAGTCTGCCAACATGGTGCGGGGGTTCCTTTGGACTCTTCCGAGTCTCTATTGGGATGGGGGCCGGCCAGAAGTCGCCCTCCCAGCAGCCTCATGATCAGTGGAGACCAGGGGAGCACAATGGGGGAAGGCTGGTAGCAGCTCTGCCCCATGTATCTGTGTATAAAGTCCTGACTACACGTAAAAGTCAGGGAGAGTCCTGTGAGGCTGGGGACTGCCGCAGGGTTGCTCAGACCCTCCCTCTCAGTGTCAGTTCCACAGCCCTCACCAGGGGAGCCCTGCACACCAGCCCAGTTCAGCCAGCCTTGCCCAGCCTGCCCTGCCCAGCCCAGCTCAGCCTTGCCCTGCCCAACCCTGCCCTGCCTAGCCTTGCCCACCCAGCCCAGCCCTGCCCAGCCTTGCCCAGCCTTGCCCAGCCCTGCCCTGGCCAGCCCTGCCCTGCCCAGCCCTGCCCTGCCCAGCCCTGCCCTGCCCAGACCTGCCCTGCCCAGCCCTGCCCTGCCCAGCCCTGCCCTGCCCAGCCCTGCCCAACCCTGCCCAGCCCTGCCCAGCCTTGCCCAGCCTTGCCCAGCCCAGCCCGCCCCGCCCAGCCCAGCCCTGCCCAGCCCTGCCCAGCCCTGCCCAGCCTTGCCCAGCCTTTCCCAGCCCAGCCCAGCCCAGCCCTGCCCAGCCCAGCCCTGCCCAGCCCAGCCCTGCCCAGCCCAGCCCAGCTTGCCAGCCCTGCCCAGCCTTGCCCAGCCTTGCCCAGTCCAGCTCTGCCCAGCTTTGCCCAGGCTTGCCCAGCCCAATTCAGCCCAGTCCAGCCTTGCCCAGCCCAGTTTAGCCAAGTCCAGCCTTGCCCAGCCCAGCCCAATTCAGCTCAACCCAGCCCAGCCCAGCACAGCATAGCCCAGGGCAACCCAGCTCATCCCAACCCAGCCCAGCCCAGCCCAGCCCAGCCCAGCCTGGCCCAGCCCTGCCGGCCTGCGCCCCCTCTGTTTCTTCTTGGCTGAGCTCGAGCCCAGCCAGCCCATCTCACTGGGCCTTGTCTCATTTTTTCCACATCCCGTGTTCAAGTTCAAACCAGGAGGCAGTCACAGGATTGGTCTCTGTTGTGTTTTGGGTTATTTTTTGGGGGTTACACCCAGTTGTGCTCAGGGCTTACTCATGGCTCTGTGCCCAGGGATCACTTCTGTTGGGCTTGGGAGACTAACTCAGTACAGCCACACACAAGGCAGAATCTTACTCTCCTATTCCCTTAACCCTGTTGTGTCCCCGCCCCATTTTTCCTTTTGGCTCTGGGCTACACCCAGCAGTGCTCAGGGCTTACTCCTGGCTCTGTGCTCGAGGATCCCTCCTAGCAATGCTCAGGGGACCATAAGGGGTGCTGGGACTGACCGTGAGTCAGCTGTGTGCAAGGCCAACGCCCTCCCCACTGACCTATCGCTCCGGCCCCTGTGCATGTTTTGGTCACACCTGACAGTGTACAGGGCCACCCCGGCTCTGTGCTCAGAGGTTTCTCTCAGTGGTTCTTAGGGACCGTGCTGTGCTGAGGGGGGGGATCTGGGTCTCCCACAAGCAACATTGGGCTCAGCCCACTGAGTCCTCTCTCTACACCTGATGGGAAGGCGCAGGAAGGCAGCCACGGTCTCCAGCAGAAGATGGTGCTTCCTGTCTGAGTGGGCGCAGAGCCCCTTGGTCCACTGATGTCTGACCTCCTCCCTCCCCAAGGTCCAGCTCCCCTAGCCCTGCTATAAACCCAACCCACATAGGAGAATCCTATGGCTATACCGAGAAGGTTGGTAGCCGACCTCTGACCTCTGACCTGACTTTTTATACAACTCTGCTGTCTGGAGTCACTGGCTCCAACCGGATGGCTCTGCTCCTGCCCTGGGGTGGTCTTGGCTCACCTTCCTATCTCCTGCTTCAGTTCCCAAGAAGATGGGCCCGATGCCAGCAAGAACTAGCTTCCCCCTTTCCTTGTGTGGCCTCAGCAGGGCCCCAGGAGATGTCCAAGCCCCAGCTCAAAATGGCACCACTGGTACCAGAGAGTGTCTGGACCAGAGCTGCCCCTTCGGCGCTGGTGACCCCATGTCCAGCTGCAGCCCTCCCTCACTTCTGGCTGTGAACTCTCCTCTTCTGCCTCTGTCCCCAGCTGGGTCCCTATTGTCCTGTCCTCGCTGCTGGTGACTGCGGATGTTCCCATATATTTCTCCCATTTCCCAGGGTTCATTGGGGCTCATCACGTCTCTTCCTGTATCCTTTGATATGTCCTGGGTGCCCTCCCCTCTCCTCTATGGACCCCACAGGGGCACAGGCAGCTGGGCTCTGTGTCTGATGTGCCAAGCAAAAGGTGGAACAGTGCCCAGGAGACTGGTCATCTCTTGGCTACCTGATTAGTGGGTGAGGGTGCTGGAACCTGGAACCAGCTGAGAAAGGGTGTGGTGTGTTGGGTACAGAGCAGATCGGGGAGATTGGGTGACTAAGTGAGGGGTGGTCAGGTGACCGCTCCCCGAGACGGGCCCAGACCCGTTCTGCCAGCACAGTGATCAGTGTGGATTTCCTCCCTGGCCTCCTGCCAGCCGGGCCATAACAGGGCTATGGCATTACCCTCAGAGGAGAAGCAGCTGAGCGGAGCGGGGGGAGGGGGAGCCTAGGGGTGCTCCTGACTTTCCCAGCTGGGGCTGTCCCCCATTAGAGGGCCACAGAAAGGCTTTTTGTGCCCTTAGGACAGAACACGAGGGGTGCAGGGATGTGGTGCAGTGGCTGAAGACATCTGTCGGCAAGGTCACAGGTGTCTGGTCGCAAGTTCAAATCCCCAATGCAGTCAAGCACCATTCCCATGTTTCTGAGGTTTGATTTTTTTTTGGTTTGGGGGGCCATAACCAGCAGTGCTCAGGGCTTACTCCTGAGTCTGTCCTCAGGGATCACTCTTGGAGACTCCTGGGAAGCCCTATAGGGGTGCCAGGGATCTAGCTCAGGTGTGCCAGGTATAAGGCAAGTGCTAACTCTCTGGCTCCCGCCCTGCTATCTGTGGTCCCGGCACCACACACCAACAAAACCAAACCCCACAGTACCCTCTCCTGCCACACAGCCCCCATTCTCAGCCTCCTGGTCCATGCCCCTCAGGCAGGAGAGCTGTGCGCTGACCCCGCCCCGTCTCTTTCCCCAGAATCCCCTGCTCTGGCCCAAGGCTGGCATTGCTGGGTCACATAATTTTCTTATATGTTTTGGGCGGTGGGGAGGGGACCCCAGGGCCTCACACACCCAAGAAGTGCTCTCCTGTGGCACCAGTCCTTCAGGGCAGTGTGGGCTGGGGCAGGAGGACACGGGCACAGCAAGCTTGACCAGCTTGACCCAGAGGCCACTAGCCCAAGGTCTCTGCAGACACCAGATCAGAGGCAGTGGTACACGGGACGCATCCAAGTTTATTTGAGAAAAACAGAAGAAGGACGTATCAAAAGAGCAATGAGGCAGAGGCGGGGAGGGACAGAGATTCCGGGGTGGGGTGGACAGCGGCGGGGAGCTGGGAGCTCTTTACTTGGCTGCACCCTGCTCGGACTTCCCAGCGTCAGGGCCCGAGAGCTGGGCTCGCGACTCAAAGGTGACTGGGATGGTGATCTCCGATGACTGGGTAGCCGGCTTGGGCATGGGGGGGCCTCGACGGTGAGCATGCCCTCAGGGGACAGAGAAGAGGAGACCTGGGAGGCATCCACACCGGGAGGCAGCCTGGACAGTGGAAAGGACAAACGTTAAAGTCCAGAAGACCCCGCCCTCCTGCGGCCCCGCCCCTCAAAGCTCCACCTTCCTGCGGCCGGGTCCAGCAGTTCCACTGGCTTCACCCACTGTGGACCCGCCAGGTCTGCACCCTCCAGAGACCACGATCCCAGGCCTCAACTCCTGGGGTCGGCTCCCAGTAGCTGCACCCTCCAGAGGCCGCGCCCCATAGGCTCCACCCTCCGTGGGCCCGTCCCCAGGGGGCTGTATCCTCCAGAGGCCACGCCCCCAACACCTCACCATCCAGCGGCCCGGCTCCCAGAAGCTCCACCCCTCTGGGCCCGCCCCGTAAGCGCCATCCTCCAGTGGCCACGCCCAGAGGCCACGCCCCTTAAGGCTCCATTCTCCTAGCAGCCTCGCTCCCCAACTTCCCGTGGTCCCGCCTCTTAGGCCCCCCCATCCTCTGCGGCACGCCCTCCCGCGGCTCCACCCTCTTGCGGCCCCCCGACTCACGTGTATTTGCGAGTGAAGCAGCGGGAGATGTAGCCGTGCTCGTCCTGTCTCTCTTCATGCTTGCCTGTGGGGCGGAGAGGGAGAGGTTAGGGGCTGCGTGGGGAGTCCCCCCACATGCAAACTGCCGCCCCTGAAGGGCCAGAATCCAGACCCAGCCGGACGGACCGAGCGCTTCGGCGGGAGGGGTCCCCGGACTGTCCTGAGCACTTAGGAAGTATCTGCAAAGTTTGCTTCTGGGACCCGGGAGTGGGGGGGCGCGGCTCCAGAACGGGGCCACACCACACCCTCTCCGCGGGCTCCGGGCCCACCCGGGAGCCACAGAGGTCAGAGCCACAGAGCCAGGGAGGCCTGGGGGGCGTCTCGGCCCAAACCCCTTCTTGGCTCCCGAGGGTTTTCGGAGCAGAGAGAGTCGCCTCCGCCGGACTAGGAGAGGGAGGAGCAGCCGGGGCAGGGCGCGGGGCTGCGGCTGCGCCCCAGTCCCCCTCCTCGGCCGGGGGCGCTCACCGGTGATCTCCACCACGCCGTCCTTGGTCTTGACCGTCAGTTCCTCGGGGGGCGAAGTGGTTGACGTCCAGGGCCACGCGCCAGCGGTCAGCCGTGTGTCGGAGCTCCGAGACGCCGCTGCTGAGCTGCCGGCTGAGCGCGCGCGGCTGTAGGCGGGCGCGGCCACGGCCAATGCGGGGGCAGCGTCCACGGCTGCTGCGGGCAGCGGGCGCACATAGCCCGGCCAGCCGCTGGGCCCGAACAACTGCGACCACTCCTCGGGCAGCCGCGGCATCCCGAAGGCCGTGTCGAAGAGGCGGCTGTGCGCCGGGTACCAGTCGCGGAAGGGGTCCCAGCTGGGGCTCCGCAGGAGCGAGAAGGGCACGCGGCGCTCGGTCATCCTGCTCCGCTGCGCTGGGGTCTGCCTCCGGAGAAGTGCTGGGCGCTGCACCCTGACGCGCTCTTATGGGCCTCCAGCCGGGTATTTTTAGCAGGCGTGTCTCAGGTCTCTATTAATGGCAATGCCGGCTGCGGGACAGCCCCTCCTCACGGCCCGCCCCCGGCATACCGGGGACGGGGCGGGCCGAGAAAGGCCCAGCCCAATCTGGAATCTTCTCTCCTGTTCGAGAAAAACAAACGAAGGGAGCTTGGACACTAAGTTAGCGCCCACCACCTGACCCCCCGCGGACCTGGGCACTAAAGCGCCGGTCCGAAGCCAATGCACAGACGCGGCTTTTGGTAGTGGTAGTGAGGTGGGGTCTGTGGTGGAGATAGCGGCGGGGGGGGCTCAGGGGGGCTCAGGGGCGCGAGGGTCCCTGATGATGGCAGGAAGGAAGGGGCCAGCGGGATCGGAGCCCCGGACTTTGTGGTGTAAAGCGGTTAGTGGTAAGACTGTGGGTCCTACCACTCACCTGGCCACTGAGACCCTGCGCCGCAGTGACCCCTCTGGAACACCGGGATGAGGTTGGCGAGAATCAGGCTGACGTCATGGTCCGTGTGAGGGCCTAGAGATGTGACACAGCTGGCTCTAGCCCAAGGCCTGCTCCATGCTTAGCTGTTGTTGTAATTGCTGGTTGTTGTAAATTGTCTTTGTTGGGGCCTGAACCCAGAGAGGAGGGACAAAGGGGGCGCCTGCGGGTGTCCCGGTAGCGGGGGCTGCCGCGAGGCCGGAGCCCCCCAGCTCAGTGCCGAGAGGGGTCTCGGAGGACCCGTCTCTCCAGTGCTGCTCTCTCCTTGAAGATCCCCGAGTGCGAATGTGCACCTCGAATCTAGTTAGGGCCGGCCCGGCTTTGCTGTGGGATTGGGGCAAGGTGCCTCCTTCGGGTTTTGAAGATCAGGATTTCAAAGTTCCTTCGCTTCTGATCCCTCAGTACAAAGGAAGGGGACCTTCGGGTTTACTTGATGGCCTCTTCCCTGCCCCTGACCACAGCGAGGCGCCACGCCCCCCCCCGCCCCATCCGGGAGAGGCTCGTGGGCCAGCTCCAGTTTGCTCTAGACGTCCCCTCCTGCTCCCTGAGCCCCAGGCCCCCGAGCCCCCAGACCCCCTCCTGCTCCCCAACCCCTCACCTGCTGCTTTCTCTGAGCTTAAGTCCTAGTACATTCCTCTTTTAATTTTTTGGGGGATTAGAGTTCTGGGGGTGAACTCCCAGTGATATGACACCGGTGGTCTGGGGTCCCTAGTGTGGGCCAGGCATGTGCTCTGCCCCTTGATCTATCTCTCTGGCCCATGATGAGGGGTGGGACACACGTGGGCCCATGATGGAGCCTCAGCCCTGTATGGCCCCCTCAAAGAACCCCAGGTCACTGCAGCCTTCCTTGTCCTGCCAAGGTGGCGGCCTGGGGCAGCAGCTGGTGTAGGGGGTGGCCAGCCTGGGGGGCAACCCGGCATCAGGGGCACGTGGCTGGAGTGGGGGAGACACTAACTCCAGGTTACTCCCCTTGATGTACCCGTGGCCCAGGCTCTGGCTCCAGCTGAGACTCAGTTTCCCTTTCAGTGGAGGGTTCCTGGGTGCCTGCTTCCCATCAGAAAGCGAGGTTGGACCAGGGGTCTGAGAGCAGCCGGTGGTGCCCCGGGGCACTGGTGGGGCCAGGATGGGGGGACACTCCAGCCTCTTCCAGCTCCCCCTGACAACTACCTTGCTGGATTTTATGTTGAACTGGGGTGGGGGTCCCAGCTGGAAGCTGCTGACCACTCTTTTCCTGGCACTCCCGGCACTCCCAGCCCCTCTATAAATCTATTGTAGTCAGGGGTGAGGTCAGCCCTATAAAGCTGGGTGAGATCAGGATCGCCTTCATCCGCCCCTGCTTGCCCACCGAGGCCCAGACTAGGGGCCTGCCCTGCCCTGGCAGGTGGGTGTGGCCGCTGCCATGCTCAGGGTGGGGTTGGCATCCTGCACTTTGTAGACATAAGCTTCCTTCATCTCCCTTGAAACCAGGGGCGGGGTGGCACCACTGCCATCCACCCACTGCCCTCCTGGGACCTTGTGCAATGTGGGTCAGCCTCACTCCCATCCCGCTGGCGGGCAGGGGTGCCCGGGCTGAGCTGACCCCTGGAGCACCAGTTCCCCCATAGTTCCAATGCACCCCAAAATCCATCACGAGGCAGTGAGGATGGAGGGGTGGGGCTGAAATGGGGTTTTTGGGGTCACACAAGGCTGGGTTGAATCTGGGCACTCTGGCCTGGACCCTCTCAGATCCTGCATGTACCCAAACTGGGCTGGCATGTGGGGAGACCCCCAACAGCTGAGGAGAGTGGGCCTTCTTTCCTTTTAATTTTTTTGGGGTCACACCCGAGGACGCTCAGGGGTTACTCCTGGCTCTACACTCAGGAATTACTCCTGGCGGTGCTCGGGGACCATACGGGATGCCGGGATTGAACCCGAGTCGGCTGCGTGCAAGGCAAATGCTCTACCCGCTGTGGCTATCACTCTGGCCCCCTCCTTTTAATTTTTTTGGGGAACCTCCCTAGTAGTGTTGGGACTGACTGGCTGTCCTTCAGAGGCCACGATGAAATCTGTGTCCAGGAATCTGGACAGAAGCCCAAGGCTGATGTAAGGGACAGCCTAGGGTGCAACTGGCAACTGGCATGGGGAGCGGCCGGTGTGGGGGTCGGCTGGCATAAGGGGCCGTGCTGGTGGGGTATGCTTCTCCCACGGGCCCATCAGCACCTGCTCAGACGGGAAAGATGAGGGTCAGCAGTGCTGGTAAAGGGGCAACGGAGGGAACTGGGACCCCTCTGTCCTGCCTACGCAAACCTCCTCTGAGAGCCTGAGATGGGCTGTGGGTCTCTGGGGTACAGGGTGTGGTCTGGGGCCATTCCAGCCCTGTCCCCCAACCCTATTTCTTTCTTTTTTTCTTTTTTGGGTCACACCCGGCAATGCTCAGGGGTTATTCCTGGCTTTGCACTCAGGAATTACTCTTGGTGGTGCTCGGGGACCATATGGGGATGCCGGGGATCGAACCCAGGTCGGCTGCATGCAAGGCAAACGCCCTCCCTGCTGTGCTCCGCCCCCCCTCCCCCCTCTGTGCTCTCGCGCCGGCCCCCACCCTCTGTGCTGTCGCTCGGCCCCCCACCCTCTGTGCTGTGGCTCCGCCCCCTTTCTTTAGGAGGTGGCACCTCAGGTCCAGGGCTGGGGGCAGTGGTGAGAGTGGGGGTAGCTCAGGGTTGGAGCACTAACACCTCGCACCACTGGCCCAGCTTCTCTGCACGGCATGCACACCCCAACATCGCTGCTCTGCCCCTGTGCCTTGACTCAGTGGCATCCTCCGTTACCACCAAGGGAGCCCCCAGCTACTGATGTCAACTCTTCTGCCGGAGGGGCCGAGATTAGGAGTGGCCCTGTCACCGAGGCTCTGCCTGGGGACCCCCTCCAAGTAACCTGAGTGGGGGACTAAGTGTCCACTCTCCCCCACCCCCCTGCAGCATTCCGGCTGAGCTGCCCTGGGAAGCTTTTCTGGGATGAGAGATGGATCCGCCCCCCACCGATTTCCCAGAAGCCACGGGGTGGCGTGGGGAGGGGGCACTGAGGGGTCCCTTCTGGCCTGTCTAGCCCCAGGACTGCGGCAACCTCCTCTCCGGGCACTGTGCCCGCCTTGGCCCCAGGAGCGGCTGAGTCAGCCCCCCTCCTGCTGTGGCAGCCACCCGCCCTCCTGGGGCCTGACGGCTGATGGATGGGCCAGCGAGGCCTGCTGGGAAATGACAGCGATGCCTGGGAGGGGGCTGGGGCTGGGCACTGCCCCGCAGCGAGCTTCCATCCCTCTCTCCCATCCTCCCACTCCTCTGTGTCTCTCCTGAAGGGGTCCTCCCTGCAGTCCTCCACCCCCTGTCCAGGAGCCAGAAGGAAGCTACAGCTGAAGAGGCTGGGACCTGCCTCGCTCCAGGCTGTGACCTTGGCTTGGTGCCGGCTCTCGTGACTCATTTTCTTCATCTGTGCCCTGAGACCATTGCACTGGATGTTCTGAAAGATGCCTTCCAGAGCAGTGAATCAAGTTTCTCCTCCTCACCCCCCCACACCTGCCAGCTAATGCTGCTGGGGGGCAGAGAGGGACAGGGGACAGGGCACCCTGTGGCCGGGAGGCTAGGCAGCACTGTAGCAGGGGGCAGACTCCCTCTTTTTCTCGTTTTTGTTTCCGGGTCACACCTGGCTGCACTAGGCGCTTACTCCTGGCTCTGTATTCAGACATCAGTCCTGGCGGCTCAGGGATGAGCCCCATTGGGCAACAGTCCAGCACCCAGCCGGAAGTACTGCCCCCCAGCCCTGCCCACTCACCTTCCCAGCCCTGGCATCTCCAGGAAACTTCTAGGCCAGCGGCACTTGAAATCGGCTGGGGGAAAGTGAGGGCTTCCCCGGAGCCTCACCGAGAGGCTCTGGTGGGGGACACTGCTTGACTCCCACCCTGGGCACGTGCACCCCGACTGCTCAGCCTGGGTCTGAGCAGGGTGCTCCCCACCCCCGTGCCTGTCCGGCACCTGTTGCTGTGTTAGCGCAGGAGGAGAGCGGGGTGGGGGTCCCTGTTTGCAGAGACCAGGAGGTGACCTACTGCACCAAATCCATACTCCGGAGGCCCCTGAGCCCGCCCTGCCCACGCCGCCCCACCTGACGCGGAATTGGGGTTTCCTGTTTTCCCACACGCCTTCCTGGCAGTACTTTTCCCTTTTCCCAAGGCGGGGTGGCGTGGGAAGCAGCGTCTCCCTCCCTGTAGCGGGACCCCAGTAGCTGGGAGTGGAGCGTGGAGCAGGGGCTGCTGAGAACAGGGTCAGCCTGGGGGGCGGGCTCACTCCTCTGCCTTCAGCGCCCTCTCTAGCGCCCTCTCGTGCCCACCTGATGCCACTTGGCCTTTTGGCTAAGATCAAGTGTAGGAGGCAGAGGAAGTGGACCTCAAACCAGGAGCTTACATCTGAGGGGCAAAAGGGCGGCAGCAGCACTGAGGCGTCCTAGAGTCCAGGGCAGTGGTGAGGGGAGGGCAGTCGTGTCCCAGGAGTACTGGGAAGGCCAGCAGCTGCTGGCGGGTGGCAGCCAACCCCTATGGGCAGGTGCTTCTGTCTGTTGGTGCCAAATGAGCCGCAAGCTGTGAGTGACCAAATGCTCAAATTTGCATTTTGATTTTTGGGGGCTCCCAGGCATTACTGTTGAGGCCCTGGGGCTGTTCCTGGTGAAACTCAACTTCCCAGGGCCAGAGAAAAGGAGACAGAGGCCCTGGAGGCTATGGTGTTGGGGGGCTCCAGGCCCACCCTGGGGTTGTTAGGGGGTCCACCACGGCCATAGCTGGCTGTGCCATAAACCTGCCCACTGCGCCCCAGTGGGCAGGTTTGGATGCATCCAGTGGGAAGAGCCATGGGGCCAGGGCTGGGACTGAGGTGGGAGAAAGGAAGCCGGTGAAGGGGGACATTTGCCTTCCACTGGGCCAACACAGGCACCCCAGAGAGTCCTCTAAAGCCTGCCAGGAGTAACCCCTCGAAACTCAGCATTGCCAGGTGTGGTCCCCAAACCATAAAAAAATAGAAAGGTAACTAGATGAGAAGGAAGAGGAGGGGAGAGAAGAGAAGGTGAGTTTGTGGTTGGGGTTGATGGGTGAGAGAAAACTCAGGGTGGGTGCGAAGTATAGTACAGTGGGTGAGGTGCTAGCAGGCACTCTCCAGTATAGTACAGTGGGTGAGGTGCTAGCAGGCAATCTCCAGTATAGTACAGTGGGTGAGGGGCTAGCAGGCACTCTCAGTATAGTACAGTGGGTGAGGTGCTAGCAGGCACTCCAGTATAGTACAGTGGGTGAGGTGCTAGCAGGCACTCTCCAGTATAGTACAGTGGGTGAGGGGCTAGCAGGCACTCTCCAGTATAGTACAGTGGGTGAGGTGCTAGCAGGCACTCTCCAGTATAGTACAGTGGGTGAGGTGCCAGCAGGCACTCTCCAGTATAGTACAGTGGGTGAGGTGCTAGCAGGCACTCTCCAGTATAGTACAGTGGGTGAGGTGCTAGCAGGCACTCTCCAGTATAGTACAGTGGGTGAGGTGCTAGCAGGCAATCTCCAGTATAGTACAGTGGGTGAGGTGCTAGCAGGCACTCTCAGTATAGTACAGTGGGTGAGGTGCTAGCAGGCAATCTCCAGTATAGTACAGTGGGTGAGGTGCTAGCAGGCACTCTCCAGTATAGTACAGTGGGTGAGGTGCTAGCAGGCAATCTCCAGTGTAGTACAGTGGGTGAGGTGCTAGCAGGCACTCTCCAGTATAGTACAGTGGGTGAGGTGCTAGCAGGCACTCTCCAGTATAGTACAGTGGGTGAGGTGCTAGCAGGCACTCTCCAGTATAGTACAGTGGGTGAGGTGCTAGCAGGTACTCTCCAGTGTAGTACATTGGGTGAGGTGCTAGCAGGCACTCTCCAGTATAGTACAGTGGGTGAGGTGCTAGCAGGCACTCTCCAGTATAGTACAGTGGGTGAGGTGCTAGCAGGCAATCTCCAGTGTAGTACAGTGGGTGAGGTGCTAGCAGGCACTCTCCAGTATAGTACAGTGGGTAAGGTGCTAGCAGGCACTCCCAGTGTAGTACAGTGGGTGAGGTGCTAGCAGGCAATCTCCAGTATAGTACAGTGGGTGAGGTGCTAGCAGGCAATCTCCAGTGTAGTACTGTGGGTGAGGTGCTAGCAGGCAATCTCCAGTATAGTATAGTGGGTGAGGTGCTAGCAGGCACTCTCCAGTATAGTACAGTGGGTGAGGTGCTAGCAGGCACTCTCTAGTATAGTACAGTGGGTGAGGTGCTAGCAGGCAATCTCCAGTGTAGTACAGTGGGTGAGGTGCTAGCAGGCACTCTCCAGTATAGTACAATGAGTGAGGGGCTAGCAGGCACTCTCCAGCATAGTACAGTGGGTGAGGTGCTAGCAGGCAATCTCCAGTGTAGTACAGTGGGTGAGGTGCTAGCAGGCACTCTCCAGTATAGTACAGTGGGTGAGGTGCTAGCAGGCACTCTCCAGTATAGTACAGTGGGTGAGGTGCTAGCAGGCACTCTCCAGTATAGTACAGTGGGTGAGGTGCTAGCAGGCAATCTCCAGTGTAGTACAGTGGGTGAGGTGCTAGCAGGCACTCTCCAGTGTAGTACAGTGGGTGAGGTGCTAGCAGGCACTCCAGTATAGTACAGTGGGTGAGGTGCTAGCAGGCACTCTCCAGTATAGTACAGTGGGTGAGGTGCTAGCAGGCACTCTCCAGTATAGTACAGTGGGTGAGGTGCTAGCAGGCAATCTCCAGCACCACATGTTGTCCCCGAGCCCTGCCAGGAGTAAGGCCTGAGGGGCCAGAGTGACAGCACAGTGGGGAAGGCGCTTGCCTTGCACACGTGGCCGACCTGGGTTCGATCCCTGGCATCCCACATAGTCCCCCAAGCACCACCAGGAGTAATTCCTGAGTGCAGAGCCATGAGGAACCCTGAGCAATGCCGGGTGTGACCCAAAAAGCAAAGAAAAAAAAAGAGTAAACCCTGAGTATTCTGGGGTGTCCCCTCATCCTTAAAAAAGAAAGGGGGGCCAGAGTGATAGTACAGTAGGGAATGCATTTGCTTTGCATGCGACCCGGTTCGATCCCTGATATCCCATATGGTCCCCAAGCACTGCCAGGAGTAATTCCTGAGTGCAGAGCCAGGAGGAACCCCTGAGCATTACCAGTGTGAGCCAAAAAGAAAAAAAAAAGGGAGAAAACTCAGAGCCAGCCGTTATTTATACCTGCCACTCTAGGAGCTAGAGAGATAGTATAGCAGGGCAGTTGCCTTACATGTGGCCAACCCAGGTTCGCTCCTCAAAGGGTCTCCCAAATACTGGGAGGGTCAGAGTCCAGGGGTCTTCAGTGGTGGGGAAGGGCTGTGTCACTGGCAGGTGGGATCAGAGGGTGTCCAAAGCCTCCACAGACTCCAGGCTCAGTGTGGGGGGGTCTTCTTGGCTTTCTGGGCTGCAGCAAAGCTCAGGATACTCAGGCATGAAGCCCCCAGGCCCCAGTTTCTCCACTTCTCTTCTTCTCTCCGGACCTCTCATCCCTGGGGACAGACACCCACATCCTCCAGACACCCACGTCCACAGACACCGGCTGTCCCCACATGCTGTCCAGGTGTTTATTAGAGTCCAACTGTAACCCACTCCAGGGACAGATGAGGGGGCAGGCGAGAGAGGGGGACCCCCGGAAGAGATGCCAGCAGCTCCCCACTCTACCGGCTGCCCTGTGAGGCCAAGGAAGACGACGGGGACATCCCTGAGGGGCCCCAGGAGGAGGGGCTGGGGCAGCACGGGGGGGGTGTGCTGGTGCTCTCGGCCCTCAGGCCAGGGGGTGGTCCCCACTTTTCTTCCGAGCACTGCAGCGCCCCCAGTGGCGGAAGCCACACTGCTTCAGACTGGCGCTCCCCTTTTGCCCCCCCACCTACCCCATCCTGCAATGCCAGCTGCCCCCTCCCCAGACCAAGAGGACACAGGGTCCTGCTCGACCACTGGCCACCTGAGCTCTCCTCCACCAGCTCTCTGGCCCCTGGGACCGCAGGGGCACGTGCATACATCATCTGTGGGTCCCCACTGCTGCTCAGAGGGCCTGCGGTGAGACTGGAAAGTGGACCCAGTCTGCGTTCAAGGGTGAGGTCGTGGCTCAGGGCTCCTGATCTGGCCCTCAGAGAGCCAGGGGAGGAGTTTGGGGCAAGCCCTTGGGCTCCTTTGTAGTTCCAGCCGGAAAATGGGGTATCTGAGGGTTCAGCCCACCAACCCACCTCCAAATAAGACCCCACGCCTGTCTCTGCCCCTGAGGGGCCCAGTAACAGAGGCGGTGGGCCCTGGGCACGGACGCTCCCAGCTCCCACACTGCCAAAGTTACCCCTGGCTTTGGCTGCGTGGTGCTGATGTCCAGCCTGGAGAGCTGGCTTCGAGCAGGGAGGGGCCAGGTGGCCCTATGATCGCAGCGGCTCTTTGTTCCCTGGTCATGGTGGTCAGGCAGCAGGCGGGAGCTGGGACCCCTCGAAGCAGCAGAATCCGGCCCCCTGGTCTGCAGGTCAAGGTCTTCCCTGGCCCCGGGACCTCTTTGCGGCCCTGGGGTGCAGCTCCCCCACCCCCTGCACGGCTCCTGGGGCCTGAGCGCCAAGCTGACTGTCTCTAGGCTCAGAAGCCCCCCACTCTCTGAGCTGCTCCGGCTGTAGTAGCTGGGACTGGGGGTCCGGGAGGGGCGCGCGCGTTCGGCTGCGGGTCCCACGGCTGCGGCTGCTGTAGCTTCCCAGGCTGGGGCTCGGGCTGGGGCTTCGGCTTGAGTAGTCGCTGCTCAGGCAGCTGGAGGTCGAGGAGGGGCTGGGCCGGTAGTAGGGGATGGGGCGCTTTCTGGCACTGCGGAGAGGGAAGCGTGTCACCTCCCATCCCGCTGAAGCCCCTGAGTTCTCCCCCACCCCACTGCAGTGGCCAGGTTCCCCTCGCTTTCCCCAGGGATATCAAGTGCTCTGGAGTGCTTTGCGCCCAGGGATTGAAGAATCCTCCTCGCCAATTTCATGGTGTTCCCTCTGGTTCCCTGCGAGGCAGGGAGACCCATTTCAGTGGAGCCAACTGATACATGATGTGGACCCCCACACACACACACCAGCAGCAAAGCGCCCTGTGTTTCCCCACAGGGGAACAAAAAGTGAGGGGGTGCCCTGGCCACTGCTGTCTGTGTTCAACCCCGCCCCACCCCTCACTGTGCTCCTCTCAGCCCCCAACCTGCTGCCCCCGTTAGTGTGAAATCAGGAAGCTGTGACAGAGAGAGAGAGAGAGAGAGAGAGAGAGAGAGAGAGAGAGAGAGAGAGAGAGAGAGAGAGAGAGAGAGAGAGCGTGTGGTTAGGGGCATTCTGCCCTGCGGTGGGTTAATTCTGAGGAAGAAAAGGGGTCATTAGTGGGGGAGGAGGAGGAGGAGGAGATGGGAGAGCCCCTGAGGGTGAGTGTAAGGGCCCCCCGGGGCATGGGTGGGCTGTATAAGCTCTGGGGGCATCTCAAGCCTGGGACTGGCCTTGATTTCTGAGGCTGGATCCACCTCGGCCCCTCAAAGCTCCAGTGGATGTCAAAGACCTGGGTGCCTGGACACAGGGCCCAGGGTATGCGTCCTGCAGGGCCGGCAGAGCTCAGGGTCAACCTGCCACGACCTCTGCCCCCACGCCCCCACCCCGGCGAGGCCTTCCGGAGCTCACAGACACACTGTCTTGCCAGAGAAGTTGGTTCCGGTCTCTATCACTGGGTGCAGCCCCCTTGGCCCCCCTCGGGCGTCCACCCCCTTCTCCCCTCCTCCAAATCCCCCAGGGCTGGGAGGCGAGAGAGTCAGAGAGAGGAGAGGCGTCCGGATCGCTCACATGGGCACCCCCGGCAGCCGGGGGGCGGGAGGGGGCCACCTGGGCCCAGGACTGCCCACAGGCCACTCGGCAGGCTGGACCTTCGACGAGGAGAGAAGGAGAAACGTTGGGGGGGGTGGGACTGTTGGGCGGAAGCGCTGGGTGGAAGGAGGTGGGTGTTTAGAGGCTCCAGCTCCTGCCGGCTGCCCGCTCGGGGTCCACAGTCTCCCCCGCCAGGGGAGGCCCCCGCCCCCGCCCCCGCCCCTGCCCCCTCCCGGCATCTCCAGGACCCTTGGGACTCTCCGGGGTCCCGCGCCAGTCCTCTCCACCCGGCCCCCGGGTGGCCGCGTACCTGGTGATGCGCCGCGGCTCCATGAAGCTGGGCGAGTCCCGGCGTCGCTTGCGGATGGGCGAGTAGCTGCGGGAGCGGCGCCGGGCGCGGGCGGCCTCGGCCTCGGCGTGTCTGGCGCGGCCCTCGGCGTCCTTGTCCCTGGGCGGGGCCCGAGGTGAGCCGTCCGCACGTCTCCCCGCTGCCCCTCCGGCGCCCCCTCCCCGGGCCCCCGCTCACCGGCCCGCGGCTTCTTTGGGTGACGGCGAGCGGCTGGGGCTGCGGGTCCGCTTCTCGGCCGACCGCGAGCGGGACTTGGACGGCGACCGGCTGGAGCCCCATGACCGCGGCGGGGGCCCCGGGCTGCGCGACGAGCTCGTCCCGTCGGGGCCGCCGTGTCGGCCGCGAGCGCCCGGGGACGGGGAGGTGCTGGCGGGCCGGGCTCGCGGCGGCCGCTCCTTGGCCCTGGGAGGGGCCGGCGACAGGGGCTCAGTGAGGGGCGTGAGGCACCCCGAGGATGGGTGGGGAGTGAGGGGCGGCGAGGGGAGGCGGTTGGGGGGGGGGAGAGGCTCAGATGGTAGCTCGGGAGTGGGGAGGGGGCAAGGTCTTGAGGGGGGCAGGAATGGGGGTTCCAGAAGAGATTTAGATGGGGAGGAGAAGGGGGAGGTGAGGGGAGAGTGATCACGAAGGGGGTGCGGGAGGGCGAGTAACGGGGACAGTGGTCAGGGCAGGGGTGCGGGGGGGCAGGTCTGGGGGTCAGTGGTCAGGGCAGGGGGCGGGGAGGGGCAGGTCTGGGGACAGCGGGCAGGGCAGGGTGCGGGGAGGGCAGGTCTGGGGACAGTGGTCAGGGCAGGGGGCGGAGGGGCAGGTCTGGGGTCAGTGGTCAGGGCAGGGGTGCGGGGAGGGGCAGATCTGGGGACAATGGTCAGGGCAGGGGTGCGGGAGGGGCAGGTCTGGGGTCAGTGGTCAGGGCAGGGGTGCGGGGAGGGGCAGATCTGGGGACAGTGGTCAGGGGTCAGTGGTCAGGGCAGGGGTGCGGGAGGGGCAGATCTGGGGACAATGGTCAGGGCAGGGGTGCGGGGAGGGGCAGGTCTGGGGGTCAGTGGTCAGGGCAGGGGTGCAGGGAGGGGCAGGTCTGGGGACAGTGGTCAGGGCAGGGGTGCGGGGAGGGGCAGGTCTGGGGACAATGGTCAGGGCAGGGGTGCGGGAGGGGCAGGTCTGGGGTCAGTGGTCAGGGCAGGGGTGCGGGGAGGGGCAGGTCTGGGGACAGTGGTCAGGGCAGGGGGCGGCGAGGGGCAGGTCTGGGGACAGTGGTCAGGGCAGGGGTGCGGGAGGGGGCAGGTCTGGGGACAGTGGTCAGGGCACGGGTGCGCGGGCCATTGGCTCACCGTTTCCCGTGCCCGCTGTGGCCTCGCTCAGAGCCGGGCTCAGGGCCGGGTCCCGGGCGTCGCCCCCCGAAGCGCTGCTGGAGCGGGCCCGGCTGAGCGAACGCGACGAGTCCCGGGGGCCGCGGGCCGGGCTCGCCGGCGTCCCCCTGCGGCGGGGCGCGGACGCCGAGGACCGGGAGCGCCGCCTTCGCCTTCGCCTTCGCCTTCGCCGCCGGGCCGGGCCTGCTGCGCCGCCTCCTCTGCTGAGCGACGAGGGCGCCGGAGCGCGGACTCGGGCTCTGCTTCCCCGCGCCAGCGGCGTGGCTGCGCCGGCCTCCGCCTGGTCGCCTGCCCTGGGGAGGGGCGAGCTGGGCTTCTGACGGGAGAGAGGCAGAGAGGGGGCCGGGGTGGAGGGGGACAGAGGAGGAGGACAGAGGGCCCAGGAGGAGAGGGCAGAGGACAGAGGGACAGACAGACGGGAGGGAAGGGAGAGGGACAGAGTCAGAGAATGGGACGGAGACAGACACAGAGATAGAGAATAAGATGGGAGAGACACAGAGAAGCAGAGGAGAGAAAAGAACAGGAGAGAGAGGAGAAAGAGAGAGGGAGGGAGGGAGGGAGAGAGAGAGAGAGAGAGAGAGAGAGAGAGAGAGAGAGAGAGAGAGAGAGAGAGAGAGAGAGGAACAGTCAACGAGCCAGGAGTGAGACAAGGCAAGAGGAGGGGGAGGAGAGAGGGAGCGGAGGGTGGTGGGGAGAGAGGAGAGGGGGCTTTCATCGAGCCCAGGCGGGGGCCCCACGGCCGCGTCGCGCACACGTCCCCCGCGCCTGGCCTGCCTGCCTCCTCTCGGTCCACTTCCTGGGCCTCACACTGCAGCTCATGCAAGGTTCTTAGCATGCAAAACACGAGGGGTGCGGAGCAGTGGGGAGCAGAGGGAGGGGCTCCAGAACAGATGGGGGCTGGCCTTGCCCGCCCCCAGGGGACAGACGATCCCGGCAGAGAGAAGAGAGAGGGCAGCCCAGGCCGGGCCAGGGCAGCCCACCAGGCGGGGCCCCCAGCTCGGGGGGGTCTGTGGGGGTGAGGAAGAGGGCTCACGGCACACAGATGGGTGAGGGGCGGGTGTGGGGGGGACAACTGAACTCAAAACTGAACCGAAGAAAGGGAGGAAAAACAAATTGAAAAAATAAAATCCACAAATGTCATTAGATACCAAACTGAAAAACAAAGCCTGGAAACTCCGGGGAGGGGAAACGGACATTTTCCTGTCAGCATCGTCCTTGGCTTCTGACCCTGCAGAGACCCGTGGAGCTCTCAATAGCGCCCGACTGTCTTTCTGTTTCTCTCTTTTCTTTTCTGTTTTTCTTTTTCTTTTTTTTAAGCTCTGATTTTGTACTTCCCTCTTGGTTACGTCCACTTACCAATAAAGTGGTACTTCCTCCTTAGTAAGGTGTGTAAGAGAAGGGAAAAGCGTGGTAGCATAAGTTCATCATTAGAGTCACAAAAATGCAAGAGAGATAGAGAGAGAGAGAGAAAAACGCAACCCACCCCACTCTGAGGCCTGCGCAGAAGGCGACAGTGCCTGGCTCTGGCAAACGTTAGTATCAAGATATCCGGGCTTCTGTTTTGGGGGGGTTAGGGGGGGATTGGTTTGTCTTTTCCGGAAGACGAGTCAGGACACAAGGGTGGGCTCTCAAAAGCCAGACAGGCTCTGGCTGGGATCTAGAGGCCACAGGGCCTGCTACTACCTCGCTGAGTGACTGACCACCTTCCCCATCCCTGTGTTCCCAACCACAAAAAGGAGACGGTTGGGTTTGGGTTCCAGAAAAAATATTCCTGGACTTTCTGTGCATATCTCTTGGCCTAATGTTGATTTCAGGGTCTCTGGACGTGGGTGTCCCTCCCCCGCCTCACCCTCCCGCCATCCCTAGCACCGTTTAGGGCGCCTCCGAGGCAGATGGGGGGTCGGGGGGGCTCAGTCACCTTAATTTGCATGGCAGTTTTGGCTTCCTGTAAGGCCTCCACAGGAGGATACGCCCCGGCAAGGGCCAGGGCTGGCGCCAGCTTTGGGGCGAAGAAACAAAACCAGTTGCCCCTTTTAGAGGCACCGGAGCCGGCACTGACCCACAGAAGCGCTAAGGCTGCCTCGGGCCTCACCACGTTACCATCCCGGAGACCCCGGGCCATGGAGGCGGGGCCGAAAAGCCTATTGGTGAAAAAGTGCATCCAGCACGTGATTGGTGGCTAAAGCAGCCAATGAACACCGGCATTCCTGGTGGGCGCAGCTGTCCAGCGCTTAATGGAAAGGAAGGTTTCCCTGGAAGCTTGGGTGTGCTCTGCTTGGGGCAGAGACTGGCAGAGTGGACAGCACCGGGGATAGGGATGACCCTCCAACAACCCAACTTGCCTGATATCTCACCCTAGACTGGGAGAGAAAGATGCTGGGTAGTCCAGCCGTTGCCCCTCTGAGATGGTTCCTTTTAGACAGCTCCCGGAGACCCTGGTCCCCGAGACACGGCCCCGGGCGCGGGCAGTGGCCCGTGCCCCCTCCCCTGCCCCGCCTCGTGTCATTCAGAGTCCTCTCCGGAGGAAGCGAACGAGAAAAGGTCTCCAGACTCCTATGTTTCTAGCTCCCTTCCTTCCCTTGTGGTTGGCAGAGTGTAGAAAACAAGGGGAACGCGGAGCCCCGAAAACCAGTGCACAGTGGTCCATACAGCGCCTCTAAGAAGCCCCCTTAACTTGCCTTTGATTGAAGGCAAGAAGGCAGGAAACGAAGCAGGGAGAATCTAGGCTGCCTGTGACTCCTGCTCCCGCCTGACTCTGAGCTGAGCCAGCTCCCTGGACTTCAGCGAGAAGGGGGTAGGGAAGACGGTGCCAGGCCCTCTGCACCACCCGCTGAGAGTGGGCAGGAGTTTGGGGAACCCGAAGGTGCCCCTAGCCGTGGAGGGCGAGTCCTGCGCTGACCGTGCGCCCCCTGCCGACAAAACCTGGAGGTGCATCCTCTTTCCCTTTCTCCCCCGTCAGCTCTCAGACCCAGAGGGCAGTGACGTGGTCAGGTGGGACACTCTGAAGTTCCCCGGCCCCGGGTTTGCTGAGACCTTCAGTAAATGAATCAACCCCATGGCCTCAGTTTCTTCAGTAATCAGAGCAGATGGCACTGAGCTGGGCTCCTTGCTGGTAGACCAGCAGGGAAGCCAGAGCCCCCCAGGGGCCACCCCTAAGGCTGGTATCCTCAGGGTGGCAGAGGATAGGAGGAGGGTTGAGGGCAGGGGTGGCAGAGAACACTGGGAACAGGGATAATCCTAGGGCCACCCTCAAGACTGACCCTCATGGTCACCTGGAGTGAGCTGACCCTTACAGTTCATCCCCAGATTGAGGGAGACCCAAGTCCAGAGGTGGGGTGTGGGTGCCATGGCTGGAGGTGCCCTTGGTGGCCAGAGCCTGCTCGTGGTGAGTACTGCCTGTTTCTTTCCCTCCTGTCTGCAGCCTGCCTGTGTTTTTCTACCTTCAGCTCAACGGCTGCCGCTTCCAGGAAGTCCTCCGGGACGGATCAAGTTGGGGGAGGCCCAGCCAGATGCTCCTTCGCCCACCTGCCTCCCATCAGGCTGGATGGGGCCAGAGTTCAGAGTCAAGGGCAGGTGTCTGGGAAGTCAGAGGCCTTGGGGGGGGGGTTGAGCTCAGGTCACTGCCCCCCTAACTTGACACCTGAGGGTCCCCTTGTTGGGTCCCTGCAGTTAGGCCCTTCATCAGACCAGCAGCACTTTCTCCTTCCCCAAAAACTTCCTTCTCTGCCCTTCTGGCACCCCTGGTAGAAGATTAAGAGCAAGTGATTTCCCCAGGATCTGTCTGTGGGGTCCACCTCAAGAGGAGTCGCTGGGGGGTCGAGGCTGCCAAGGTGGGCAGAGAGGGGTTCTTGCCCTGTGCCCTGACTAGAGCCCTCAGCACGTCTAGATGAACCGAGACCTCCTCCTGCCTCGTTCTGTTCTAAGGGGTCACATGATCTCAAACTTATAAGGTAGAGGTGCTGGTGGGGGAGGGGCCTGTCTGGGCTGGGTAGGGATCCTGGTGGTGGATGGACTTGCTGAGACCCCCAGGCTGTCCTCCAAGGCCACACCCACTCCTGGGCAGCTCAGTGCCTCACTCCTGTCCCAGCACCGTCAGACGCCAAAGATGCAGTTGTGAGCGTCAGTTAAGGCTCAGGAAGCCCAGAAGGGACAGCGAGGAGGGACAACGACCCTTCCTCGAGGCTGACCTCAGTGAGAAGTTCCTCCCAAATTAACCCAGGTCCATCCACGTGGCCAGCGTGGCACCCCCGGGCTTAGCGGTTCCTCCAGACCACAGAAATCAAAAGAGGTTTGAGGGCATCAGACAGAGTGAGGGGGAACGAACTTGGAGAGCTAAACCACACACAGAAATGCGTTCCCGGACAACACGCTGAGGAGGAGGGAGCGTGGGCCAGGGGCGGGAGGAACAGGGCAGGTGGGAGGGAGGGAAGAAAGGACCAGAAAAGTGAAGGGTCAGGGAAAGTCAGGGAAACCAAGGGAGACACACACAGCTTGTAGCTCGTTTGGAGGAAATGCAAGTTACAAATGAATACAGTGAAAAAGAGAGAAAGGGGGAGATCAACCAACAAGAGCGAGATAGATCTAGAGAGAGAGAGAGAGGAGAAAGAAAGGCAGAGAGAACCACATTCAAACCAAGCAGAGAGGTGGGGCTTGCCTGAAATGGGACCAGCGAGCAAAGCTGAACCGGGATACCTACCTTCTCAGTGGTCAGGGACCAGGGACAGGAATGCAATAATAAAAAAGAAAAGACGGTCTCCGCATGGGGAATGCAGAAGGGGCAGGCCTTGACGCTAAGCTGCTCCCCAAGCTGCTCTGTCTGCAGCCAGGCTCCTCTCTCTCTGTTCTTAAACCCCACAGCCGCCAAGAGTCCAACTTTTTTTCCTCAGCCTTTCCACCACTGAATTCCTCCGAGGGCATGCAGGAAGCAGCCAATGGAAGAGTGGGCTGGGGGGGGAGGTGTCCAGGGGCTGGGCGTATGGGGAGAGAGATGGAGAGGAAGACAGGAAGACACGGAGAGAGACAGAGAGAGGTGGATGGAGACAGGAACAGAGCAGAGCTGCCGAGGCGAGAGTGAGTGGAGCATTTAAAAGGGAAGGCAACCTCGGCCCATGGGCTCTTGAGCAGCCTTGGTCTAGCTTAGTCCCCTATCCCCTGGCTCGGCACTTGAAGGGGCAGGGAAGGGTTGATGGGGGAGCCCGAGTGATAGTCCAGTGGGGAGGGCATTTGCCTTGCACGCGGCTGACCGGGATTCAGTCCCCGGCATCACATATGGACCAGAGCACCCCCAGGAGTAATTGCTGAGTGCAGAGCCAGGAGCAACCCCTGAGCATCACCGGGTGTGACCCAAAAAGGCATCCCAGTGAGACGGTAGAGGTGTCTTTCTGCAAATGACGGGGTGTGGGGAACCAATCGGACTGGGTATGCAAATAAGGGTTTATAAGAGGACCAATCAGAGGACTGGAGTGACCATCCCCAGCAACCTGCAGGGTCCCTAAGCACCGCCAGGAGTAATTCCTGAGTGCAGAGCCAGGAGTAACCCCTGAGTGTGTCGCCCCTAATAAAGGACATAGGGTCTCTGAAACACCCGCACTCCATCATTTCCTGGATTCATTTTCGCCTTCATCCATGCCTCCTGCCTCTGGCTTTATCCTGGAGTGCAGAGCCAGGGCACCCCTTCCTAGCTGGCTCCCTCCAGTGTGGTGGTCACTGACTTTTCCGGGGGTGCTGGGCAGGGCCATGGATCCTACTTCTGGGTCACTCTAAGTGCTGCATTTGGCGCTGGGAGTGGAGCCAGAGGCAGAGGCCAGAGAGTTTGGGGGCTTTGATCCCAAGTCCTTCCTGTCCCCCTTGCCAAACCAGGCAGCTCTCTGGCACCCTCCAGTGGTCAGTCAAGGCACGCTTGTGCCATGGGGTTTTCCTCCGTGGGTCACACTCCTCGGTTACTTCGTGCCATCCTGAGTCACTCCTGTCCCAGTGCACTTCGCCATTCAGGCCCCCATCAGCATATGAACCCAGGGGCTGGGTCAGGGACAGAGGCTGGTGCTCTGGGCGGGAGGAAGGCATTTGCTTTGCACAATGACAGCCCTGGTTTGATCCCCAACACCCCACCCTGAGCCTCACCAGCACAGAGCTAGGAGTCATCCCTGAGCACAGCCAGCTGTGGCCCCAAAACCAAATAGAAGGGGGGCCCTGAGTAACACAGGGTTCACCCTCACCTGGCCTCAGCTAAGCAACTGAGCAAGTGGGAGCAAAGATCTGGCAATCTGGGCGCAGGCACCGAGACAGTGCGCACCACACCCGTCTCCTCTCTTGAGGGTCCCTGGAGTGTGGCTCATGGAACCTCTCAGCTCGACTGCTCAAAAGCTGTGTGACCTCAAGTTGGTCTCTTGCCCTCTCTGAGCTGCAGGTTCCTTCTCAAAGTGGAAGAACCCAGAAATCCCTTCAGGGTCCCTGCCTGGGATGGGTCAACAAAGCAACGTGCCAGGGGAAGGTGGGGGGGTAGGGCAGTCTCAAGATCAGGATGTTTCTCTTTTAAGAGAAACTTTAAAAGTTTCTCGGGCTGGAGTGATAGCCCAGCGGGTAGGGCGTTTGCTTTGCATGCAGCCGGCCTCTGCCAGCCTGGGTTCAATCCCCGGCATCCCATATGGTCCCTCGAGCACCGCCAGGAGTGATTCCTGAGTGCAGAGCCAGGAGTAGCCCCTGAGCATTGCCGGGTGTGACCCAAAAAAAGGCAAAAAAAAAAAAAGTTTCTCTTGTCCGGGAGAAGTTTCTGGAAGTTTATCTTGCCTTGCTAGCTTTGAAGGCCTCAACTCTGACACCAACTCAGAGATTCCAAGACTTCCTCACCCAGGAAGCTGGACTGGGCTCGGGAAGTTCTGGGTGGCCCTCTGTCCACACAGGTTATACAGAGGTTACAGTTTACAACCAAATCAGCCTGGGCTTCCCCTGGGGGCCCAGGGACCAACATCTCTGGCCCCTGCTACAGCTCCCACTGATTTGGGAGGGGCTGTGGGCTGTGGGTATGGGACCCCTAATTTTAAAGTTATCTTCCCTTTTAAATTCTGATTACGGATGGAGAAAATGCGTGTAGAGAGGAATGTATATGGTGAATGTTCACTTGAGATTCTAAACCATCTCCTTGATAGAAGACTCCCCACAGAAACACACACAAAAAGCAAGATTCCAGAACAACAGAGAGAGAGAGAGAGAGAGAGAGAGAGAGAGAGAGAGAGAGAGAGAGGGGAGAGAGCGAGAGAGACCCAGACAGAGAGTTTGCATTTCTGTACACCAGGAAAAGAAAATAAATTTAAACAAATAAGAAAGGGGAAAGGAACACAAGCACAACCAAAATAACTCCCCCTTCCCTTGGGTAGAGACAAGGAATCACAGTATTACCACGTGTCAAGTGGGAGGCTAAAAACACAAACAAAAACATAGACGGGGGTTAAAACCGTGAGGGTATCTGTCCATTCTCTCTCTCTCTTTCGTTTTCTTTCTGCAAGGCAGCACCCAAGAACATCCCAGTCCCCACTCATTGGTTCCCCCAGGTTGATTCTGTTTGGTAAAGGACCAGGTCAGGCCCCCATACCCCTCAAGTCCGGGGCTGGGGAACCAGATGAGCCCCACAGAGAGGGGTCAGGGCCAGGGAAGGGGCCCCTGAGCTCACGGGGCCCAGTGGGAGGGAGCACGTGGGGGCCCCCCAGGGGGGTGCACCCAGCCCCCTCCCCCTGGGCGGGGCCAGGCATCCCCCTCACTGCAGGCTGGGGGCAGGGGGCTTTATCTACGCATGCTCAGGACTCACAGTTTTGGGGGACAGAGACAAATGGGGCCTCCGTTGAGCCCTGCCTGGAGCACCCCTCTCCAGGAAGGTGGACAGCTCCCACCCACAGCACAGGGGGTGATGTGGGGTCCCTGTGCCTGTGGAGGGACCTCATCATCCCGCCCATGGCACCTAGTCCTGGCTGCCCACTATGACCCCTGTGTGTCCACTCCAGCCTCAGGCGCAGAGGGGAACATGGGAGTGACCCTGTCTGGATGGTCCGGCCAGGACTGGCTCCCCAGGGCCCGGAGGCAGGAGGGAGAGGGGGTGGTTTGGGGACTGGCCAGTCTTCACTCAATGAACCCAGATACCAAGAGCCTGCAGGGCGCTGCCCCTGCTTCCAGCTGGGGCTGAGGGAGGAAAAGAGCAGAGCGGGAAGGGGCAGCTGGGAACAGTTCACTGACAGCTAAGTCCCTGCTGATGCGCTGAGGCAAGCCCAAGGGGCGCAGGCAGGTCAGGCTGACCCGCGCTCCCCTCAGGATGTGGGCGACCCTCCCCAGCCCTGGGCCTCCTCAGCTCCCAGCTTCTCTCTTCACCACTCAAGGAGCGGGCGCCCACCTCAGCATGGGAGAGGAGCTTTAAGGGGTGTCTGTGGGAACCATGGGTGCTGGGGTGCCCTGGGGAGGGTGGGCCACAGGAAGTGCACCCCGAGTTTGCTGCACTAGTATGGAGCAGGACGGAGAGGCGGGAGCTTGAGAAGGGCTGCTGGAGGGTGAGGGGGATGGAGGGAGGGGTCAGAGAGGGAGAAAAGGTTTGGGGGCTGGGCTCAGGGTCGGGCTGATGGGTGGGGTTGAGTCCTGTCTTTTAAACCCTATTCCTGACTCCCACCAATTTGCAGGTCCCCCGCCCTGCACACCCCTCTCCATGCTGGGGGGGGGGGGTGCCAAGCCTGCAGGTGGCCCCGTCCTCCAGCCCTGGGAGGCACAGCCAGGGTGGGGCAAGGAGGCGGCGCGGGGGAGGCGGTGGCCGCCCGTTGACCCGCGCCGCGCCCAGCCCGCCCGCCCCAGCCCCGCGGCGCTGGAACCGTCGGCGCAGCCGAGCTACGTACATCGGGCGGGCTGGACGCCGGGCCCGGTGGCCGCCGCGCGCGCTCCGCCTGCTGCCGCCCGCCGCCGCCGTTCTGCTGCGGCGACCCCCATCCGCTGCCGCCCGACCTGGAAGGCGACCGGCTCCCGCTGGACCTCTGGCTGCCCGTCTTCCGCCCGTCGTCTCGGTGCTTGGGGCTCAGCCTGGGTGGGGAGAGCAGGGGACAGCGGGGAGCCGGCGTGGGGCGCGCGGACCAGCGCACGGTCCCAGCCGGGCCTGTCCCTGGTCGGGCGCTGCGTTTCCCCACCAGCCCAAGGCTCTGCCCTGCAAACCCGGTGCCCGATCCCGCCCGACCTACCTTCTGGGTGACCGCGAGTCGCTGTCCCGGGAGGAAAGGGCGGGGCTGTTGGAGTCGCTGCTGCTGTGTCCGCGCGCCCGTGGGCATGGGGAGTCCGCGTGGGGCCTGGGGGGGCAGCAGCGCCCTCAGTCCGCCTGACCCCGCTGCACGCCCCAGGACAACATGGAGGAGGCTGGGGAGCAGCTTAAGGTGGGGGCACATGCTTGCCAAGTGCCAGGCTGCCAACTGCATCCCTGGCACCCAGCAGCTCTCGTGGACGGCCTTGAAGGCTGAGGGACCACCAGACAATGGATCCTGGTGCCCCTAAGCTCTGCTAAGGAGACCCCAGTCCCCCAAAACCACAGAGGCCAGCTCTGTTAACTGCAGCAGGGGCATGCGGGAAACAAGGACAGAGCCTGAAAGGACCCTGGAGGGGCAGGGCTGGACTCCTGCTGTGACTTGGGCTAACTCATGGGCAGGGCACCCCACAGGTCCCCACCCCATGGCTTCTGGGATTCTAGAAAATTCTCTTGGCCAAGCCGGGAGAGCAGGTGGTGGACTCACCTCTTCCTCTCTTTGTTCTTCTCTTTCCTTTTGCACTTGGGGCTGCGAGATCTGTGGAGAGCAGAGATGTGGGCACCGTGTGGCTGAGCCAGAGCTGGCCAC
>JAJIBD010015846.1:0-15700 GCA_021461705.1 Cryptotis parvus | reverse complement strand
TGGTATAGGCCCCAGGAGTGGATACTGATGGCACTTTGTTTCCTGGTGCTTGGCATCAAGGCAGGCCCTCACCCCCTCAGGCCTCTTGCTGGCCCTTCTGCTGGCCCCAGACTGACCCCAGTTGTGGTCAGGTGTCGGGGGCTGGAACCCAGGGCCTTGCCTGAGCTCCACCACCCGGATCTAGCCCCTGACCCCTGGTTCTGCTTGTTTCGTGTGTTTGGGTTTGGTTTTGTGTTGTTTTGGTTTGTTTTGGGCAGAGGGTGCCCCACACCCAGCGGAGCTCAGGGTTTACTCCCGGCTCTGCACTCGGGTCACCCCTGGTGGGTCTCGGGACCATAGGGGTGCCAGAGACAGAGCCCAAGTCAGCTGAACACAAGGCAAGCGCCCTACCTGCTCTGCTAGAGCTCTAGCCCTGGGCTCTGCTCTTTTGGGGTGTTTCTCTCTGTTTTGGAGCCACACCCAGTAGTGCTCAGGCTGCTCCCAGCTCTGCGCCTGGGCAGTCACTCTCCGGTGCTGCTCTGGGAGCCTGTGGTGCCGGAATCGAGCCTGGACCTCCCGCGTGCTCGCCCTCATGAGCCATCTGCCTCCCAGCCCGCTTCTGCAGTGTTTTAAAGAAACAAATATGCCCCCAGAGATTGGGTGCAGAGGTCAGAGCCCGCTGCAGGGCAGGCCTGAGGAACTGGGCCCATTGGTACGGCAGAACAGAACCTGGGAACCAGCGTGGCAGGGCCAAGGGTGGGAGGTGCTTTCCACCCCCTGCCTCCGCGTAGAGACACGGGCTCATCCCGTCATTCCTCTGTCCATCTGTCCATCTGTCCATCTGTCCATTGTGCAGCCCCCAAAGATGCCTTCTGGAAGCAATAAAGAAGAGGATCTCGGGAACCGGAACTTCCACGAGGTGTTGCTGGCGCTCACGGTGAGTGACCACGGCCCATCCCTGTGTCCCCTGCCCAGGCCTCTGGGGCAGGTGGGAGTGAACAGGCTGAGCTGGACTTGAGTGGTGGCACTTAGACATCCCCAATGCATGGTGCCCACGCTACAGAGGCCCAGTCCTCTCGCACAGGGACCCAGGTGTTGCTTTGGGAGCAGGGGCAAGGGGGCTGGAGTGAGGCCGTCCATGTTTGCTGGAACCGCCTCTTTCCCGGCCGCCCCCTAAGAGCCAGCCCCACCGCCACACAGGCTCCCTAGACCCAGGCCCAGCAGGGCCCGACATCCTGTCTCACCTCCTGTCTGCTGGAAACCCCAGCAGAGCCCATGGGTGGGTCCTGGGCACGTGCCCACATCCATCGGAGGTTCACAGGTTCCTTCCCCGCACCCAGGTCTTGGAAACCTGCGTTAAGAACTGTGGCCATCGCTTCCACGTGCTGGTAGCCAGCCAGGACTTCGTGGAGGGCGTGCTGGTGCGGACCATCCTGCCCAAGAACAACCCCCGACCGTGGTGCACGACAAGGTGCTCAGTCTCATCCAGGTGAGCGGCCTGTCGGCGGCTTTATGCGGGGGCTGAGGCGCTGCCCGCCATCCTAGGGCAGGCCTGGGAAGGGGCTCATGTGCACGGTGGTCACCGGCCGTGTCCCCTTGTCCCCTCTCAGTCCTGGGCGGACGCCTTCCGCAGCTTCGCCTGATCTGACAGGCGTCGTGGCCGCGCGCGTGCGAGGACCTGCGGAGGAAGGGCCTGGAGTTCCCCATGACCGACCTGGACATGCTGTCGCCCATCCACACACCCCAGAGGGTGAGCCGAGGCGGCTGCTAGGCATCAGGGACGCCCGGATCTCCTTCCAGTCAGCCCTGGGCACGCTGGGCCCTGACCGGCTGGCCATCTGCTTGTGCCCTCAGACTGTGTTCAGCTCCGAGGCACCATCGGGACAGAACTCTGTGGTCTCAGACTCCACTCACCGAGGGGACTCGGGCCAGCATCCTGCCCCCGCCCCCGCCCCGCTGTGCTGCTGGGAGATGCCACGTTAGCGCCCCACGCCTGAGCAGGTGAGCAGCAAGGCGGGCTGAGTGTGAGTGTGTGTGTGTGTGAATCTGTGTGAGATGTGTGTGAGCGCGTGTGTGTCTGTGTGATACGTGTGTGTCTGAGAATGTATGTTTGTGAGTCTGTACGAGTGTGCATGTGTGAGTGTGAGTGTGTGAGAATGTGAGAGTGCTGTGTGGCTTGAATCTATTTCATGTATGAGTGTGGGAATGTGTGAGTGTGCATGTGTGAATGTATCTGTGTGAAAGTGCGGTGTCTGACTGTGTATGAATGTGTGTGGGTGTGACTATGGGTGTGGGTATGACTGAGTGTATGTATGTGAGGGGGTGTGGGTGTGACTGAGTATATGTGTGGAGAATGTGGGTGTGTGTGAGTGTGTGTGAGAGTGTGTGTGTGGGAGTGTAAGAGTGTGAGTGCAGCAGGCTCTGGGCCTCAGGCTGGGCTGTGGGTACAGGCGCGGGCTCGAGGACGGGGCTTCACTTTGGAGGCGACGTTCCCGCTCTGTCCGTCCCACCATGCCAGCGAGAAGCAGCTGCCCCAGATGCTGGTGAGAGACAGACATGCTGGACGATAGGACAGCGGCTGGGGTACTGGCCTTGAACCTGGCCGACCCAGGCTTGATCCCTGGCACCACATATGGTCACCCAAGCACCAGGAGTGACCCTGAGCAGCACCAGGTGTGGCCAGGAAAAGTGGTGGGCATCAATGGTCACCCATCAGCCTGTGGGAGGACAATCTTGTGGACTTTGGTCCCTTCAAGCAAGCATGAAGCCAGCCCTCCCCGCAGTGACAGATGTCACCAGGGACGTCCTGCTAACAGCTGGGCAATTAAGAGTCCGCACAGTTGTTACATGATCACCCTGGGCAGGAGGTGAGCCGGTCCACGGAACGCTCCTGTTGTGCAGTGCGCCGAGGTGTCGCCTGTCTCCCAGGGCAGCTCCCAGGGCAGGGCCGTCCTCAGACGCGGGCACAGGGCTAGAGCTCGCAGACTCCTAATTAAGTCCCCTCAGACCCGAGGCTGGAAGCACTGGTCCTTGTTGGTGTCTTTTCTTGTCTTCTTTGTTTTTGTTGCATGTGTGAGTGTGAGGGTGTGTCTTCTAAGGAGCCGTGTGCTGCCGAGAAACGACCTCAGGGCCTGTACACACGCTGGGCCTGTGCACTGCCCCGTGATCCACGGCCCAGCCCTGCGCTGGGGTCTCTGCCCACGCTGGCACTGACAGCGCTCACCAGACAGGCCTCAGGGGCTGCCCATCGTGGGCTTCCCTGTGTCCACAGTCCCGGAGAGCCGCACAGCTGCCCACTGATGACCTGAATGTCCGAGGCAGGCCTGGCAGATGGGTCAGTGCCACGGCAGGCCGCGTGGGTTATGTCTTGACACAAGTCAGCCGCCTCCCACCGCTAGGGACCCGCCTGTGTTCCCGGGGTGAAGCCGCTTCCTCTCTGCACCATCGGGCAGCTCAGGTCAGGGTCGTCAGCCAGATCAGTTCTGGGAGCAGGTCCCTTTGTGGGTGCTCAGAGATGGGGGAGACACGCCCCCCAGCACCCCACACTGACAGTGTGAGGAGTCTGCGCATCCCACAGCCGCCTGCAGCCATGCCCCCCAAGGGCCTCGCCTCCCGGAAACCTGCCGACATCCTGCAGCAGGCTCTGGGCCGCCATGCGAGGCTGGAGCACAGGCCTGGCAGGCAGGGGGGGCCAGGTTTGGACCACGTGGCTGCCGAGCATAGCCCCAGTGGTCCCTGCAGCACTGAGGGGGACCCACCCCAAAATATGCAAGAACAAATCTATGAGGGGGTTGACTTGGTTGGGGGCCACCCACAGCCAGCAGTGTTCAGGGCCTGCTCCCAGAGCATTGCTCAGGGACTAGGTGGTACCAAGGATTGAACCCAGGCTCCTGATGCCTTACCCTGCCCAGGAATGATCGACTTTTTGATTTTGGGTCACACCTAGCGATGTTCAGGGGATACTCCAGGCTCTGCACTCAGGAATTACTCGTGGCAGTGTTCGGGGAACCATAGAGATGCCGGGATCGAACCTGGGTCAGCCGGGTGCAAGGCAATGCCCTCCCCCACTGTGCTATCACTCCAGCCCCATGATCTACATTTTATATTGGACTTGGATGTATCTGGAACTCACCCTGATCAGGGACACCTCAGCAAACCAGGGGGCTGCCCCCAGCCAGGGACGGGAGGGCCTGGCCCCGTAGGGAGGGAGATCTGTCTCCCTCCCGTCCTTGGAACCACTCTCAGGGGCCTCGTTAGCTGCCCCAGCAGGCCCGGGAGAGGCTGGCACTGTGCCTCAGTCGCCTCTGGGCTGCGCTGCTAGCGGCCGATCCCCTACCCCAGGTTCCCGCTCCGAGATGGTGACGGTTGGTATCTGCAGTGAGGGGATCTTTGGGGTTGGGGGGGCTCTGGCCATAGCCCTGACCCAGCCTCAACTTCTCACTTGCACCCTCATGGTTTCAGATCGGGAAGCCGCGCAGCGAGCTGGAGCTGGTGAGCGGTAACGCGCGTGTGATGTCGGAGATGCTGACCGAAGCTGGTGCCTACCCAGGCCGAGCCCGCTGATTCCTGGAGCTGCTGCAGGTGAGCAGACACCTGCAGCACACACACACACACACACACACACACACACACACACACACACACACACACACACACACACACACACACACACACAGATACAGACACACTCACACAGACACACACTCACACAGACATGCACAGACACACTCACAGATATACATAGCAGGGTCCCGGCTGCCTCACGACCGAGTCCTCCCTAAAGAGCAGCCGAGACAAGGGTCGGGAACTCAGTGTCCCGCCAACTGTCTTCTGTGAATCTAAAATTGCTCTGCATGGGGCCGGAGCGATAGCACAGCGGGAGGGTGTTTGCCTTGCTACGCAGCCAACCTGGGTTCAATCCCCGGCATCCCATATGGTCCCCCTGAGCACTGCCAGGATTAATTCTTGAGTGCAGAGCCAGGAGTAAGCCCTGAGCATTGCAGGGTGTGACCCAAAAAAGCAAAAAATAAATAAATAAATAAAAATAAATAAAGTGGCTCTGCGCCATTCAGAAGCAGATGAGTGCTGGGCGGGAACAGCTAGAAGGGTGCAGGCCGTGCACGTGGCCAACACGGCTTCTGTCCCGCACCCCAGCAGTGAGTCCTGAACACAGAGCCTGGAGCAAGCTCTGAGCTGCCGCAGGTGCGCCCAAAAGCAAACACAGTGGGGTGAGAAGGGCTGAGGCTCAGCCGAGCGCGCTTCAGACCTTGTGGCCGACTGCCCCACACCCGCCCCAGGCCTGGAGGGGTCAGTCTGGTCAGCCAGCCCCTGGCTTCTGTTTTCTTCTTTGTTACCCTCCTTTTTTTTTTTTTTTTTTGGGTCACACCCGCAATGCTCAGGGGTTTCTCCCTGGCTCTGCACTCAGGAATTACTCCTGGCAGTGCTCGGAGGACCATATGGGATGCCGGGATGGAACCCTGGCCGGCATGGGCCGGCCGCAAGGCAAACGCCCTTCCCGCTGGGCTATTGCTCCGGCCCCTTTGTTGCCCTTCTGCCGCATCCCACTTCCCTTGGCCCTCACCGTGGATGCTGTGGCACTGCCCAGAGCTCGTGTGCAAGCCACAGTGTATGCTTGGTTTCAGCTGGAGGGAGCCGGGCAGGTCGGGCCGCAGTGCTCACAGAGGTGGCTGGGCCTGTCGCCAGTGCTCGCACAGGGTCACACTGCCAGGTCACACGCCGGGCCGTGGCGCTCATTGGGGATCATCCCCGCTTTGGGGCCCAGCCCCACTCATGGCCTGAGGGTGGTAAGGCTGGGCCCCAGGGCCTGCAGATGGGAAGGGGTTAGGGGCGGGGGTCACCCATGCAGCCCAGTGGCCAGATATGGACACCCAGGGTAGTACGAAGGACAGAGCCATTGGTTTCTCCTGTGCAAGAATCTTGAGAGTGTCGGTGCTCAGGGGGCGTAGACCCTGTCACCACCCTGCACTCCTCCCCTGGCCAGGAGCTGAGCCGGACGTGCCGGGCCATGCAGCAGCGGGTCCTGGAGCTCATCCCCAGATCGGCAACGAGCAGCTGACGGAGGAGCTGCTCATCGTCAACGACAATCTCAACAACGCCTTCCTGCGCCACGAACGGTACCGCGGCGCCTCCGCGGCGCCCCTGCCCTGCCCCCCACGAGGCCTCCCAGCCCCCCACGGGCATCCTCTCTGCCCGCTGCACCAAGCAGGTGCTGAGGCGCATTGTCCAGGAGAGATCGTTGGTGTTTAGGTTATTTTTTGGCGGTGCTCAGGACTCACTCCCTGGCAGGGTTCAGGGGACCCTAAGGGGTGCTGGGGATGGAACCCGGGTTGGCTGCTGTTAAGGCAGGCGCCCGCCCCGCTGTCCTATCTCTCCGGCCCCACGAGGAGCCTTTTTCAGGAGAATTTGCAGAGCTAGAGCCTCCCTCCCCCCACACACAGGCTGGTGGGCTGAGAGGGGTGCAGGGAGCAGATCTGGGGTGTTCGGGGCACCCAGCACAGAAACTCGAGCCTCCCCCAACCCCCCTAGCCACTCTGCAGGGTGAGTTCAGCTCAGCCGGAAGGGGGTGACCAGCCTGCCCTCTACACCGGCCCTGTTCCCTGTCGGGCACCCCAGCTGAGCCCAGGGGGTGGGAAGGCCCCCAGCGCCACCAGAAGGGGGGTGAGAACAGCACCCAGTCCTGTTGGGCAGAGCAAGGGGGCGGCGGCCTGCATGAGGCGCGCCCCACAGCACACGCAGTGCGGGTGTGGGGGAAGCCCTGTGGTGCCGTGAGCCGGAGGCTCACATGCCTGTGAAGGGGGCAGGGGGCTGCACATGAGACCCCCCGTCGCCCTCCACGGGCCTGCAGTGTGGCTGGGGGGGAGCGTCTTTCTGCCCCCACACACCATGTGGGCTGTGCTTTGGCACCCACCTCCCACCTGCCCTGCTCCGACCTCAGCGGGTCCCTGGGAGGAGCCGTGACCATCCCCTGCCCAGGACACCACACTCGTCTGGAGGCGCCGCGGCCTTGCTGTAAGGGGAGACGCGGCTGCCTTCACCCCCTCCTCTGTCCTGCAGGTTCGAGCCGCTTCCGGACAGGCCAGAGCGCTAAGGTAGGTGTTTCCCAGGGCCGACACCGGGCAGGGCCTCCTCACTGGGCTGGCCCCAAGCCCACTGAGGTCCACAGGTCTCCCAGTCTCCCTGGTGGGCAGCGGGCCAGTGACCCAGAGTTAAGCATCCCTAACGGGTGTCGGGAGAGCTGACACCAGCCATTCCGTACCCGCAGGCCCCCAGCGAGCCCGAGGCCGCAGCTGACCTCATCGACATGGGGCCCGGAGCCCACGGCCACTGCCGCCACCCTCTCCTCCCAGCTGGCTGGAATGGGTAAGTGCGGGGAGGGATCCTGGGGGAGGGGGAGCTTTCGTGCGGGTCCCCTGCTGGGCGGCTAGCGGTGAGGGGGCTGTCCTGCAGTTAGCGCAGAAGTGCTGGCTCCCTCCCGGGGTCCCAAGCTGAGCCCCGCTGGGCTTCTCCAGACCCCACTCCTGAGCCTCTCCCGCCCTCAGAGACCTCCGCCCCGCACCCCCAGCCTCATCTCATGCCGCCCCCCCCAACCCCATACTCGGGCTGGTCTTCTGGTCCCTCCGTGCGGCCACGAGGTCTTCAGCGCCCACCTCAGCCGCAGGCGTCCATAGCTGCTTCTCTGCAGGTGGGACTGGCTCAGGGTCCCTCACCTGCCGCCATCATCCCCAGGGGCAGCCCAGGACGGAGGCGGCGGGCGGGGCTGAGGCGCCCCAGAGAGAGGGAGGTGTCGCCCGCCCCAGCCCCACTGTGTCTCTAGACCGGTGCTGCCCGCCAGTGTCCAGGGCAGTCGCCGGCGCATCCTCACTCAGCCTCTCTGCCCCACAGACCTGGGCTCCAGCAGCGTGAGGGCGGGTCTGCAGTCCCCTGGAGGCCTCCGCCGCCTGGAAGACGAGTTTGACATGTTTGCGCTGACCTGGGGCAGCTCGCTGGCTGAGCAGCGGAAAGAGTAAGTGACCGGGGCAGGCACCGGGGAGCCTCTCAGGGTCCCCAGCCCGGCAGTGTCAGTGCCTGAGCACCCCAGGGTTCCGTGTCAGGTCAGGAAACCGAGGCACACAGCGCCGTGGTGGTCAGCTTCAACCCAGCTGCTGTGAGCCTCGCAGCCCCCGGGGAGTTCAGGTGAGTCTGGTCTTCACCGGCTGTGCTGTCCACCGCAAGGTGCTGGACCCTGACCTGCCCTCACCCCCTGGCCATCAGAGGTAGCTGCCTGCTGGGGGTTGTGGTCTGGGGGCGTGTGGCTGTGGGAACTGTCAGCGACCTGCAGCCCCGGCCCATCCTCGGCGGCCAGCAGCCCTGGGCCCATCCTCGGCGGCCGGCAGCTGCACAGGCACACTCGGCCCTGCCCCCGGGCCGCGCTCTCTCCAGGTGCCCTGTGTCCACAGCTCTCAGCTGCCATGGAGTTGGGAGCCCGCCTCCCCTGCCAGAGCTGCGAGGGTGGAAGCTAATGAGGCCATGGGGGATCTCGGCCCACGAGGAGCCCCTGGCACTGGCACTGGGGATGGGGGCTTGTGGACAGCTACCAGAGGGACGATCACATGTGCCAGGACGGCACCGGGACATGGCACATGGCTCCACAGAGGCAGGGGCGCAGTGGTGGACGGTCTGGGGGGTCAGTGGGGACGGTCAGTGTTAGACGTCGGGGTGGTCAGGGCTCAGCCTTGTCTGGGGCTTTTCAGACCCATATGGTCCCCGAGCACAGCCAGGAGTAATTCCTGAGCAAGGAGCCAGGAGTGACCCCTGAGCACCGCCGGTGTGACCCCCCCATAAAAAAGAGCCTCTTCCCTGCGTGGGGCTACGGCCAAGCCAGGCGACATCCCCCTCCCTCGCTCGCTGGACAGTGTCCTCCCCCTCCCTCCCCGACACCCCCACCCGTGCCCTGCTCCCTCCTCCGCCCCTTTCTATTCCATGGGCCGCTGCTCTAGGGACTCGCTGGGTTTGCGCCTGAGCTCCGCAGGGTGCCTCACCCGTTGGGGTACCACGCAGGGGGCCGCCTGCACTGTGCCCCTCACACCCACCTGGCAGTGGCCAGAGGGAGACCAAGACCTGCAGGGCTCGGGGCCCAGGCGGCATTGCCAGGACAGGCGGACACGCGAGAGAATGTGCGGCTCTCCCCCGCTTAGCAGGTTGAGGCCCCCCACACTGCTGAGCCTGGGGGGTGCAGTGTTCCCCACCCAGAGCTGCAGTGTCCCCCACTCCCAGGACCTCCCTTCCACCTGCACAGCAGCTGGCATCTCCCAGAAGCCGCCCACGTCACCCCAGTCACCCCAAAGTGCAGCCATGACAGCGGGATGGGAGGGGGCGGACTCAGCCATGACTGACATTGGGATGGGAGGGGGCGGGACTCAGCCATGACTGACAGCGGATGGGAAGGGGCGGACTCAGCCATGACTGACAGCGGGATGGGAGGGGGCGGGACTCAGCCATGACTGACAGCGGGATGGGAAGGGGCGGACTCAGCCATGACTGACAGCAGGATGGGAGGGGCGGGACTCAGCCATGACTGACAGCGGGATGGGAAGAGGCGGGACTCAGCCATGACTGACAGCGGGATGGGAAGGGGCGGACTCAGCCATGACTGACAGCGGGATGTGAGAGGACGGGACTTGCCTTCTTGTTCTTGCGGCCACACCCAGCCGGGCCTCCCAGAACCCACCCACAGCCGGACAGCCGGAGTTTGAAGCACGTCGGTAGATTGGGCTCGGGCGCCAGTCCAGTGGGCAGTGCTGGGTAAGGGGCCATCCCTCCCTTCCGCCTCCCCCAGCCTCACGGACGTCCACCACCAGTTCCCAGAGGCTCTTCTTGCCTCTACCAGCTGCGGCTGGTACCCTCCTGTATGGTCCCCACCCCACGGGTCCCCTGGGCAGCAGCTAAGGGCTGTGACCATCTCTTGTGTTTCAGGGTCATCACGAAGCCCCCCAAGCTGCCGACGGCCTGGCGGGAGCCCTGGACGCACGTCAGCAGAGCAGCGGGCGGTAAGCCAGGCCCAGCCGCTGTCCCCACCTCGGCCGCCTCGGGTCCCCTTTGCAGCACATACTCTCCCCCACTTTTGGCGGACTTGAGCCCAGGGGTCAGGCAGTGGGTTTTCGCAGGGTGCTCAGGGGAGCCCTGAGCAGGGTTCGGGCCAGCAGGCGCCATGGGCCTGGAGAAGTGGCCATCCCACGGGGAGCAGTGGCCCAGCTCTGCCCCACCGTGCTCCCAGAATCCCCGTGACTGCGCCCCAGGCTCAGCAGCAGCATGCCGCCCCCTTGCTGCTGCCTGGGAGGAGCATGAGCCCCCGGCCCCCACGGCCCCCACCCCACTGCTGGCCGAGGAGACACTGCAGGGCGGGGCCGGACAGGTGCTGGGCCCCTGGCACTGGTCGGCTCGTGACAGACCCACATTGGGCCAGGGCTCAGCTCTGCTCTCCACCCCTGAGGGGCAGCCCCCAGACGGAGGTGGGACCTCGAGTCCCCGAGACCCAGCCCTGGACCGCCCAAGGACCATGTTTCCATGGCAGTGTGGTTCAGTCCACAGGCACCCCTCGGGCCTCCTTTTTGTTTGTTTGTTTGTTTGTTTGATTTTTTTTTCCGGTCACAGCCAGCGATGCTCAGGGGTTACTCCTGGCTCTGCACTCAGGAATTACTCCTGGTGGTGCTCAGGGACCATGTGGGATGCCGGGGATCGAATCCACGCTGGCCGTGGTGCAAGGCAAACGCCCTCCCCGCTGGACTATCGCCTCCGGCCAGGCCTCATGCACATCTGAGGGGACGGAGCGCACCTGCAGGCCGCGGAGCCCCCCTGTAGCCTGCAGCCCCTGACCTTGGGGTGACCATCTCCTAATGGCTGCCGCAGACCCCCCATAACCCTGGGGGGGCACAGCTGTGGGGCTCAGGCAGCCAGGCAGGGTCACCGCAGAGGTGGGCATCCCAGTCCCCCGTCCCTGCAGGCCGCAGCCGCCTCACCGCTGCCCTTGTTCCAGATCCCCGTGGCCCAGGCCGGAGTCATGGAGGACATCGAGCAGTGGCTGGCCACCGACGCGGTGAGTGGGCCCAGCCCGCCTGCCTGCAGGGGGCGCACTGCTCTTTTTGCGGGACACCGCCCAGGGGGGGTGACCGTTCACAGACACTGCCTTGAGGTGGCCATTTACAGAGGTCATTGCCTCAGGAGGTGACTGTTCGTGGGACACCGCCTCGAGTGGCCGCTGTGGGGGCTCGGAGGGAGAAACCGGGAACCCAATAGTTCTGAGTCCCCCATACCCTGAGCTCCTGCAGCCCTCCGGGGAAGCACCAGGCGCACCCTGTTTTATAGCAGGCGGGCCCTGGGCAGTCTGGGGCAGGACGTCAGCCTGATGTCCCCCACCCAGAGCTCCAGCACAACCCCCTGGCACCCCCACTCTGTGCCCCCAGCCCCAAGTGCCTCGTACCAGGTCATGGGCACATGCCTGCCCCAGTATAGGGCCCGGGCTTGGTCCCCAACACCTCAGGCCCCCAGCACTGCTGGCACCACACAGTAGCAAGGTGGGACACACCCTGGCATGCACCCACAGTCTGGGTGTGGCCTGGCCCACCACGGGAAGGTGCCGCCCCACTAGGACACTGTGGCATGGCCCCGCCATGGTCCCTCCCTCACGACACTCCCTATCGGCTCACGCTCAGCTTCACAGACACCGGGGTGCTGAGGAGTCAGGACCCCGGGGAAGCGGGCTGGGGCCTGGGGCTGGGCACACACCCTGGGGCCTTGGCCAGGCTCCTCCCACTCACGTCCTGCTGCTCACCCAGGGCAATGACACGGACGAAGCCAAGGGCGCCACCAGCGAAGGTAGGGAGGCCGCCAGCCACGCCTGTCACTGCCCCCGCACCCCGTCCCGCTCCCTGCCCCTGCACCCCCCGCCCCGTGATCAGCGCCAACCCCGCCCACCCTCCTTCCCGCAGAATTCGACAAGTTCCTGGAGGAGCGAAGGTCGCTGACCGCCTGCCCAGCCTCTCCAGCCCCTCGGCCGAGGGACACCCGAAAGCACCCCCAGCAGGCAGCGCCCCACGCAGGAAGACACAGGACAAAGACGACGACATGCTGTTTGTCTTATGAACGGGGGCTCTGGCTCCCCACGCGCCCACGCCTCGGCCGGGCCCCCTTCCCCCCCTCCTTCTGTATTAAGGCTGCTTTGGGGGGGTACCTTGCTACCCACCTTCTCTCTTCCTTGAGAACAGGGATGGCCTGCTGTAGCTGGCCCCTGCTGCCCAGGGCTGCTCGTGGGGCCCAGGGGTGACTCGGAGTGGGGGAGCCGGACAGAAGCTGCCATGACTGAGACTCGGGACCGGGGCCGCCAGGCCCTGGGCTGCCCTTCCCGACCCCGCAAGGAGCCCCCTCCAGCCCCCACACTGCCAGTCGAGAGCTGGTGCAGGCTGGTGCCCACACAGCCTGCACAGCTCCCTCAGCCCTGCTCGGAGCCCGCTGCGCCTGCTCAGCCTACTGAGGCACAGGCCACTGGCCTGGCCAGGTACGATGCTGCAGCGGCCACAAGGGGGCACCCACTGCCTTCTGCCGCCCACCTCGCTCTCCAGGCAGTGCCCTGGGCCCTGGGTCCCCTGCCTGTCCATTCATCTGGGGGGTGGTCGGTGCCTTCATGTCTCCAATTAAAGGTAGAATATCTGCAAGACTATCCGCCTGGTTTCATTGTTGGGTAGCCAGGAGCCTTCAGCACCCGCCCAGTGCTGTCCTGAGCCCCACTGTCCACAGCGCTGCTCACCTGAGGGCCACCTGTCCGCTGGGGCGGACTTCCTCCATACAGCTCCAGGCCCCACCTTACACCCCGAGACCTGACTCCCGGGGCTCACTCCATCCTTACCATGACCAGGTGCCAAGAAGGGGGCCCTTGGGAAGGGGATGAGGGTCACTGGCTATGAAGTGGACAGCCAGGGTGGGCAGAGTGATAGGACAGCGGGAGGGCACTGGCCATGCACGCAGCTGACCCAGGTCCATCCCCAACACACACACCAAACATACACACGGGCAGCGCCCCAGGAGTGATACCTGAGCACAGCGCCAGGAGCAAGCCCTGAGCATTCACAGGTGTGACCCTCGAAAAAAATGGAGCACTGGGGCCTGGAAGGACCTGGCAGGGGACCAGCTCCGGGAATAGCTCAGCTGCAATGGGATGAGGAAGTCTTGGGGTCCCTTCTCCAGAGAGCAGAGGGTGTAACCAGTGGCCAGGAGGTGTTTTCTGGTGATGCCATTACCCAGGTCCTGGGGCAGCAGCAGGAAGTGGCGGCCCCACCTCAAGGGAGCCGCCCCAAGGGCCTTGGCACCACAGCAGGACAGAATAATTAAAGTCCCTGGTGGTTCTGGCTGGGACCCGCCCCAAGAGGGGCAGAGGTGGGCGTGCTGCGTGCGCTGTTTCCCTCCCATTCTGCGACTAGGGGCCTGGAACAGCTGCTTCCTGAGCCACCGCGGAGCCTCCGCACCCCTCCTAGGTCTAGTCTGCCGCCCCCACAAGATGGGTTAAAGGGAGGGGACGATCTACCACGCCCGCTCTGCTGATGTAAGTCGGGCAAGTCCCAGCGCGGCCACCAGGGGGCAGCAGCGCGGCGTTGCGGGGCCTGCGGTGGGGAGAGCACAGGGCGCGGAGCAGCAAGGCCTCGAGTGCGGCGCCCGGGCTGGGGCGGTTTTAGAGCTGATCCTGGCTGGGCTCACGTCCACTCACCCTGTGGCAGGACCATCCTTGGGGGACCCACCTACCCACCTTCACCATCGGGACACCTCCCCCAGCACAGCCTGGAGAGGGGAGACACCACACAGACCTGGACCCCAAGTCCCCAGAGGGTCAGATCCTCACATGCAGACAGGGAAACTGAGGCTGGGGCTGGGTTTCGACCGCTTCTGCCCCTCCCTTCCCGGGCAGGGTCCCGGAGACTCTCCTTGGCCTGCACTCGAGCCCCACTCAGAGAGCTCACACAGACACCACCAACCGCCCTCACTGCGGACATGCCCTTTCCTCACTCGCCGGGCCTCAGTTTCCCCATCTGGTAACTGGAAAGTGGACGAGGTGATCCTGGAGCACTCTGTTGCTGGCTCACCGCCCCTCACACACACACACGCCCCCCAGGAAAGAAATGAGAGAGGAGCCAGAGCGACAGCACAGCGGGAGGGCATTTGCCTTGCATGCAGCGGACCCGGGTTCAATCCCCCAGCATCCCATAAGGACCCCCCGAGCACCGGCCAGGAGTAATTCCTGAGTGCAGAACCAGGAGGAACCCCTGAGTATCACTGGGTGTGACCCCCAAAAATATAAAAAAGGGAGGACGGGAGCAAAAATTAAAAATAAAGCGAGAAAATGACAGAAGCAAGACATGCTGATAACAAGCATCGGGGCATCTATTCCCGGAGCCGAGCCACAGCTGGGCCAGGGTGACAAGCCCCAGGGCTGAGCACCCCTTGGGCTCCCATGCCTGGTAGCGGCTGGGTGCAGGCAGGGGGAAGGGAAACCCCCGGGAACAGCATGTCCTGTCGCCATGGCCTCCTGCCTGCCCGGGAAAGAGGAAGCACAGGGGAAGCCCGCCCCGCCCTGCCCCTACACTGGGGTGCCAGCCCCCGCCCTGCCCTGGTACACTTGAGGTGGCTGCACTGGTACATTTGGGGTGTCTGCCCCCCCCTGCCCCGTACACTGGAGTGCCAGCCCCCGCCCTGCCCTGATACACTGGGGTGCCAGCCCCTCCCCCTGCTCCGCATCTGCTGGCAGACTGTGACACTGGCCAGTTCTCCTGATGTGTCTTTGGGGGGGGGGGCTGTGCAAGGTGCCCTGGCACCTCCCAACCGGACAGTGGGCTGGAATCCAGGTTGCCTGCAGGTCAACACGTGTGCTCTGGGTCACGGAAAACCGCAGTAAGCCAGGCCGGGCCCCCACCCTCAGCCCAGCAGATAACGCAGCTCCACAAGGTCAATGGAATCAGAGCTGGGGCTGGCTGGGCAGAGAACCCCGTGTCACCTGCATCCGGGACCCTCCAAGGACTCTGCTCCTTCCGCGAGGCGTCAGACGGTGCTGCTAAAGGGGCCGGAGCGCCACTGGGGAACGCGGAGTCAGTGGAGAGCGGGCAGGACGCCTACAGGGCCCTGACACCTTCGCTTACCAACAGTGGAGAACAAAAAACTGGGGAAGAGCCATAGTACAGCGGGCTGGGGGCTCGCCTAGCACGCGGCCAACCCAGGTTCCATCCCCAGCAGCCCATAAGGTTCGATAAGATCCAGCAGCCCATAAGGTCCCCTGAGCACAGAGCCAGGAGTAAGCCGGGAGCAACCCTCAAACAAAATCAAAACATTGCCTCCCGGTCTACACGTTGGTTGGTTCTGAGCAACTTTTCATCATCTTCTATTTGCTCACTTGAGGGGCCCCAGCAGTGCTGGGGAACACCAGGCCTGTACCTGACAATCCCCAGAGGCCTCACGGGACAGAGACAGCGCCAGGGGGACAGAGACAGAGTCAGGGGCCCTGCAGGCCCAGCATGCTCCAGCCCCTCTGAGTCACCACCCGGCCCCTGAGTCATCTCTTGTTTATTATTTTTTCTATTTGTTGGTTTGGGGTGTTTGGTCACGCCTGGGAGCACTCAAGGGCTACTTCCCGCTCTGTGCTGGAGGTACAGCACATTGTACAGCACAATGAGCAGCTCATTGTCAC
>JAJIBD010015845.1:0-12816 GCA_021461705.1 Cryptotis parvus | reverse complement strand
TCCCGGCATCCCATATGGTCCCCTGAGCGCCGCCAGGAGTGATTCCTGAGTGTAGAGCCAGGAGAAAGAAACCCCTGAGCATCGCCGGTGTGACCCCCAAAAAAAGAAAAAAATAATAAAGTATTTCAAATTCTACTTACCTTTGAGAGAAACTCTCTTTCAACTAAATGAGCGTCCAATGTTAACTTCAAATTCCAGGTATACACCAATATTATTGTATGTGTTATTCTTGGTACTTTTTACCTAAAGGTACTGGTTTGAGGATCAAAGATTATGATGAGGGTGGGACTGTAAAAATAGTACAGCTGGCAGGGCATTTGCCTTGCACTCAGTTGACCAAGGTTCAATACCCAGCATCCCATATGGTTCCCCAAGACCCACCAGGATGATCCCTGAGTACAGAGCCAGGAGTAACCCTGATCATTGTCATATGTGACCCCAAAACAAAACCAAATTAAAGGGTTCTTTATGATGAAGGCTCCTGAGTTATAGTGCAGGGGTTAGAACTTTTGCCTTGCATGTGACCAACCCAAGTTCCATCCCTGGCACCACATAAGGTTCCCTGAACCCCACCAGGAGAGATCCCTGAGGACATAGCCAAAAGTAAATTTCTAGGTGTGACCCTAGAACAAACAAACAAAAATTACGATATTAGATGTGTAAAGCAGGTTCCCTGGGGATGTAGCTCAGTGGTACAATGTCTGCCTTTTAACGGACTAAGTGTTTGAACCTGGACACAACACAGCAGTTCAGGATCCTCAGCACCACCACAAACTACGTACAAGTACTATCTCTAAAGAATGGACCCTCGGTAAGCACTACAAAAGTGTGTTAGGGGCCGGAGCGATAGCCCAGCCGGGTAGGGCATTTGCCTTGCACGCGGCTGGCTTATGCCGGCCCGGGTTCGATCCCCGGCATCCCATATGGTTCCCGAGCACCGCCGGGAGTAATTCCTGAGTGCAGAGCCAGGAGAAACCCCTGAGCGCCGCCGCTGTGTGACCCAAAAAAGCAAAAAAAAAAAAAAAAAAAGTGTGTTAGCACTGTAGTCATGTGTGTGGTGCCTAGTCAGTACCACAATGGAAACATGCAAAACACCAAGCCAAGAATGAATAACTCTCAGTTATGGAACCAACAGAGAAAAGGAAAGAGCAAATGAGTCGATTAATTGGTCACTATCCATATTTCAGTTGTACTTTTTTGCCTCTCTGATTCTTAAATTGCTAACATTTTCATATTGTCCTATTGTACCTTAGTTATAAATAACAAAAACTTAAGATACCTAATTTTTATTCCTATAGGTGGCTGTATCTATTCTACTTCATAGAAACATGGAGAGCAAACAAAACATCAAAAACCAAGAACATTGGGAAATGAGGCCTAAGAGAAGTCTAGAAGATGATGAGTCTTTGGTAAAATAATGAATTTTATAATGGTGAATTTTAAAGTGTTCATATAATCAATGTCATCCTATAATTACATTAGTCAAGAGAGTTATACCAGATCATCTCCAAGGCCCTTCTAATTTTAACGTTCTGAGGGTCTTGGTTTTTAACAAGTCATAAATACCACATAATTTTGTAAGAAAGCATTTTTTGCTTGTAGGCTTTCATAAGTATCACGATAGCATTAAGTAAATTATTGAACCAAATAGATGGACTTTTGGAATACAAATCACTTCCATTTTTGCTGCACCTCAAAATTAAACCTGTTACTATTTATACAAGTATTATACATGTATTATAAGAATGTTTGTAATCCCAAACTCATTTATCACCTTCATCATTGATCTCAGTTGAAGTTTTTTTTTTCAGTTGCAGTTCTTTTTTTTTTCTTTTTTGGGTCACACCCGGCAATGCTGAGGGGTTACTCCTGGCTCTGCACTCAGGAATCACTCCAGGCGTTGCTCGGGAACCATATGAGATACCAGCGACACTCAGGGGTTACTCCTGGTTCTGCACTCAGGAATTACTCCCTGGCTGTGCTCAGAGGGACCATATGGGATGTCAGGGGATCGAACCTGGGCCGACAGAGGCCGGCCATGTGCAAGGCAAACACCCTACCTGCTGGGCTATCACTCTGGCACCCTAGTCACTGTGAATTTAAAAGTTACACCAATCCCTTAAGCAGTATCTACTTGCCTCCACCAATGTTCCTAGTTTCCTACCTGTTCCCTAGTCTGCCTCTATGGCAGACACTGTTTTCCTCTTCCCACCCACTCCTCCCAACTTAATTTTAAGTCCTGCAGTTTACTAGTACATGTCACTTTACCTCCTCAGCACCTAGTCTTGGTCGAGAATGACCAGTCCCACTGTGATTGTATAGTGGTCCCTTCCCTCACCATTCCCACCTCACCCCACTGGCAAGCTTCTTAAGGACCAATTCTCCTGCTCTTTGTTCCTGTGTCTGTCCCTCTCCTCTGACTCAATTCCTCAGCATGATACTCTCCAGGTCATTCTATGTAACAGCATGACTTTGTCTTTGCTTACAATTTTTCCTTTTATTTGCTGGAATATCAAGTTATTTCAATTGGAGAAATAACTTGTGACTCTAAGTTTTATTATTCTGTCAGTTTTCTGGATTTTTTTGTGCGAGGGGCATTCCATGCAATGTTCAGGGGGATTACTCCTGGAAGTGCTCCAGGGACCATATAGGATGAAGGATTAAACCCGGCCTGGGCCGGACCGAGAGCCCAGCCGGATAGGGCATTTGCCTTGCACGTGACCAGCCCATGCTGGCCCGGTTTGATCCCCCGGCATCCCATATATTCCCCGAGCACTGCCAGGAGTAATTCCTGAGTGCAGAGCCAGGAGAAACCCCTGAGCATCACCGGGTGTGACCCAAAAAAGAAAAAAAAAAAAAACAACCTGGGTCTGCAGTGTGCAAGGCAAAACACCCCACCTGCTCTGTGCAAGGCAAAACACCCTACCTGCTCCTGCCCCAAAAAGATTTCTGGATTAAGTATTCTAAATTTTTAGTGTTTTTTTTTGGGGGGGTGGGGAAGGGTGTGGATCACACCCAGCAATGCTCAGAGGTTACTACTTGCTCTATACTCAAGAATTATTCCTAGCAGTGATAAGGGACCCTATTGGATGCCGGAGATCAAACTTGGGATGGCTACATGCAACCCTACCTGCTGCACTCCAGCCCCTACATTATTATCTTTCAGTTCTGTTTTTTTTTTTTTTTTTGGGTCACACCCAGCAATGCTCAGGGGTTACTCCTAGTTCTGCACTCAGGAATTACTCCTGGCGGTGCTTGGGAGACCATATGCCGGGATTGAACCTGGGTCCAGCCACATGTGAGGCAAGCGCCTTACCCGCTGGCCTATTGCTCCAGCCCCTCAGTTATGTTTTTTGAAAACTTTTTTGCCTTCAGAAGCACAATAATTTAACAGCTAGTGGGTTTATCTAAAGCACATATTTCACTTGACTAAGTAAAATAAGAAATTAATGGTAGGAGAAATGAAACAGATAAGAGTGCCTTTGGCCAATGTTGCATAGACTGCCATCATCAGCTTACCAGTACCCAAAAGCATGTTCTCAAAAAATATCTTTTACTGATAAGCATAGCAACCAATGATTCTGAGGAAAATCCCTTGCTTTATTTTATTTTAAGATGTTTATTTTCTTTTATAGAATAAAGATTCGGGAGATTCAAGCATGTTGAAAAGACCTGTGGTTTTGGACTTGCAGCAAACAACGCATTTTGATGAATATGATTGCCCACCTGAACTTCAGCAAGAACAGGAGCTCTTTCCAATGTGGTGCTTACCGCTAAAAATTACTGCTATTGTGGCCTCTTTGACATTCACTTATACTGTAGTGAGAGAGGTCATTTACCCTCTTGTGACATTCCGTAAACAATTTTTTTTATAGAATTCCAATCTTGGTAATCAACAAAGTTTTGCCAATGGTTTCTATCACCCTCTTGGCACTGGTTTATTTGCCAGGTGTAATAGCTGCCATTGTGCAACCGTAATGGAACCAAGTATAAGAGATTTCCAAATTGGCTGGATAAGTGGATGTTAACAAGAAAGCAATTTGGGCTCCTCAGCTTCTTTTTTGCTGTCCTGCATGCAATTTATAGTTTGACCTATCCAATGAGGCGATCCTACAGATACATGCTGCTAAACATGGCGTATAAACAGGTAGGATGATGTTATTGGCAATATCACTGAATCAATGTCTGAATCACCAGCACATTTGTTCTTTGGTTTGATGGCCTAAGCTCCTATTGGAACTGGATGCTGAGAAAGTTGTCTAATTTTTTATATTGTATCATAATTTCATGGGATTACATTTTGTACTTCTATGCAGAATGTTTTACAAGCTGACCATAGTGAAAAAAATTAGCTATAAATCAAGTATTTTATTTCAGAGAGAGGTCCATGTTTCAGTAATATTCTATCACCCTCATCAGACTCCCTTTTAGGGGCCAGAGTGAGAGTATAGGGGGTACAGTGCTTGCTTTGCATGCAACCTAGCTGGATTTAATCCCGGTATCCTATATGGTCCTCCAAGCACTGCCAGGAGTAATTCCTGAATGCAGAGCCGGCCCTGAGCATTGCTTGGTATGACCCAAAAAGAAAAAAATAATTGCCCTTTAATGCTAATTGTACTCATTTTCTGCCTAATTTACCATGTGCATATTGTAATTCAAACTTAAATATAGGACATAGGAATAGCTCTTATGTCCTCCTTAAAGGAATGAAAAGCAAAGTGACAAATTGCAAAAACAAAGTAATAAATTTGTGGAGGGACCTATATATGGTACAGCAGGTAGGGCACTCACTTTCCACATGACTTACCTAAGTTCAGTCCCCATGTGGTCCCCTAAACCCATCCACGACTGATTCTTTGATGCATAGTTAGAAGTAAGCTTTGAGGACTGCTGAGTGCGGCCCAAAGCAAAGTGGAGACTCTAGCTACTAGGGCCTCTGTAGCTGGCATCGTCTGCAGAAAATACTATTTGCATGTTGTCTTTCTTATTTTCACCTTGTAGGTTCAACAAAATAGAGAAAATGCCTGGATTGAGGATGATGTTTGGAGAATGGAAATTTATGTATCTGTGGGGATTATTGCAGTTGCATTACTGGCTCTTTTAGCTGTGACATCTATCCCATCTGTGAGTGACTCTTTGACATGGAGAGAATTTGACTATATTCAGGTAAATCTGCAGTAAAAATAAGTTTTATCTCACAAATATTTGGTGTTTATATCACGCATATTTACATAATCTCATTTAAAACATTTATTTCCCATACTTGTTATAATTATAGTATGTTCTATAATTCATTAGTAGACATGTAAAAAGTATAAGTCAACTAACAATGGTATTTGAAAATTTATACAGTTTTTGGGGCCCAGAGCGATAGCCCAGCAGGTAGGGCGTTTGCCTTGCATGTGGCCAGCTTGTGCTGGCCAGGGTTCGATCCCGGCATCCCATATGGTCCCCGAGCACCGCCAGGAGTAACCCCTGAGCATCACCGGGTGTGACCCAAAAAAGAAAAAAAAAAGAAAAAAGAAAATTTATACAGTTTATTATCCATCTAATCACTGGAAATGTGATGTTTCAGGAATATAGCATCCCTCAAAATGTTCTTTTCCTTGCCCCTGATTTCACTAAGTATTTCAAGTTAAACAGCTTTGTAGTATTCATACAATACTATGAAGATTTCTCTAACAAAAGGTGCCCTGTGTGTGTAAAAAGTTTTTTTACAAATTACATTTTGTGTAATTATTTGATTCCTAAACTTTGGGTTCATTCTTGTAATCCAAAAAATATTCTCAGATTTACTGAGGCTAATCACTAATTGCTGGATTATACCCTAAATAGTACCTGCGAATATAAGTGGATCCATATCTGAGATTCAAGAGTGTTTCAGTCCTAAGCACTGCCAAGATAAATTATATAGTTTTAGACTTTGTTTGTAGGTATCTGGAAATTCCCAGTCATACATGTCCATACACATGCTTCAACAGACACTGACAGGCACAGATATTATGTCTCCAATGAACTATTCCAGTGCAACTTAGAAGTGGTGCCACATTTTCCAAACAGTAATTTTTTGTGGGCTCAATGTTACAGACATTGGAGCCTTTTGTTCATTATTAAGTCTGTCTTACACTTCATTGCCACTTACATATAGATTAAACTACAGCTTAATAGCTGAATTGTTTCTATTATATGTGCAATACTTCTTATTTAGGATACATTTGGTAAAATTATTAATCTTCAATATGTAGTCATTAACTACATACTATTTTCCTAGAAATTTGTCATGTACAATTCAAAAATTAATCATGCTATGGTTTTTCTTGAAGATTCATATCTGAAAATAAAAGTTTAGCTCTTTGGCTAAACGTATTAAAGATTAAAAAAACAGAATAGTTGTGAGGGGTTCATTCTGCCAACTAGTTATCATTTTCAATGAATGATAGACAGGATACAAAGTTATCTAGATGCTGTAACACTAAAATAGTGAACTATTTTTCAAGTATCTTCATATAAGTGGTGCCGTGTATCCCAAGATGATTTTTTATATGTACCTTTGTTTTCTTTTGTTCAAGAACTAAAGTAATTGTTCTCCTTTGTCACATTCTTTTTTTTCTGTATTGTAACACCGTGACAAAGGTGTAAGAGTCAGGGAGATGAGAATTATGAAAAGGTGAGCATATTTAACGGACATGGTTGAGAAATTCAAGAGATGATAACAAATGAATAGGATTTCTAAGCAATGGACTAGTTCCAGAAGAGATAGAATAAAATAAAATGAACCAAACTTCATCAAGTACTCTTTGTTTTCTTTTGCAGAGCAATCTAGGAATTGTTACCCTTATCCTTGGCACAATACATGCATTGATTTTTGCCTGGAATAAATGGGTAGATGTGAGTCAATTCATTTGGTACACACCTCCAACTTTTATGATAGCTGTTTTCCTTCCAATCATCGTCTTGATGTGTAAAGCCATACTGATCCTGCCATACTTCAGGAAGAAGATTTTGAAGATCCGACGTGGTTGGGAAGATGTCACCAAAATTACTAAGACTGAAATGTGTTCTCATTTATAGAATTACTGTTTATTTACCTTCTTGTTCAGTATTAATGGATTTTACCATAAAAATTTCAAATCTATATTTCTTTAATAAAAAAGATGTTTGAGGATCTTAATGAACTGAATTTGAAATGTGTATTTTCTTAAATTTAAGCCTTCTCCCATTTCACCTCATGTAGACACTGGCTAACAAAGTTATGACAATTTGTTATAGCCATTCTACACAAATCCCACTACCATTGTGCCTTCCCATCACCATTATCTCCAGTTCTTCCAACTACCCCAGAGCAGGCTCTTAATATATTTTATATTGTTTGCCATAATTAGCTAAAAGAATGATCAGGAAATGATTCCTCAGAAATAAGTGAATTGTGTACCTCACCATGGAGCTATTATGCCCTTCTATAATATATTACCAAGATGTTACAGGTTAAGCCTGTTGATATTTTATTTAATAAAATAAATAAAACAAAAGAATAATTTGTTTGCAAATCAAAACAATGAGATATCTCACACCATAGAGACTGGCACACATTCAAAAGAACAAGAACAACCAGTGCTGGCGTGGATGTGGAGAAAAAGGGACTCTCATTGTTGGTGGGAATGCCTACTGTAATGTTTTTTTTTTTTGAGAATAATATGGGCATTCCTCAAAAAGCTAGAAATTGAGGGGCCAGAGTGACAGTACAGTGACCAGGCATTTGCCTTGCATGAAGCCCACCAGGTTCAATCCCATATGGTCCCTGTATATAGAGCCAGAGTAACCCCTAAGCATTGCCCAGTGTGACCCAAAAGAGAAAAAAAAAACTAGAAATTGAGCTCTATATGCCATAGCAATACCACTCCTGGGAATATAACCTGGAATTTCAAAAAAACAGAAACACCACCTGCGCTTTCACTTTTATTTAAGCACTTTTCACACCCGGCGATGAATCAGGGAATACCCTGAGTGCTCAAGAATTACAGATAACTGGATAAAGGGACTGATGTGATCTACACACTGGCATACTAGCTGCAGCCAGGAGAAGGACAAACACCCTAGGGGCTGGGCTATCGCCCAGCCGGGGGCGCTTTCACTTTTACGCGGCGCCACTATGCACAATGGCCAGAATCTGGAAATAACCTGAGTGCTCAAGAACCAGGAGTAATTCTGGAGTAAAGAGACTGAGTGTATCCTACACACATGAAATACTATGCAGCTATAAGAAAAAAAAAAAAAACGAAAATTGCTTATAAATGCATGGAGTATCATGCTGAATGAAATGAGTCAGAAGAGGAGGGACATTCACAAGAATGATTACACTCATTTGTGGGGTATAACAAAACATAATATAAAAATCCAGGGCTGGAGGGATAACAGCGAGGAGGACACTTGCCCTGCACGCAGTCGACCCAGGTTCGATCCCCAGCATTCCATATAATCCCTGAGCACCACCAGGAGTAATTCCTGAGTGCAGAGTCAGAAGTAACCCCTGAGCATCGGCAGGTGGGACACAAAAAAAATCTATATCTATCTATCTATCTATCTATCTATCTATCTATCTATCTATCTATCTATCTATCTATCTATATCTATAGCTCTATCTCTATATATCTATATCTATATCTATCTATAGATATATATGTCCAAGGACAGTAGAAACAAGGGCCAGGAGGTTTGGTCATGCTTAGAAACTTGCTTCAACCTCTTGGGGAAAAGGCTGTTGGGATAGGGAAGGGACCACTATGACAAAGATAGTGGTAAATTGCCATTGTATAAGAACTGTGTGAAGAATAGGTAAAGAAAAAAACAATGTAACCTCTAGGTAACTGTATTCCAAACCATAATGCCCAATTGGAGTCAGAGAGAGGGAGAAAGAAGGAAAGTACTTGCCACAGAGACAAGATGGGGGGGAGGGGGTTGGGGTGGCAGGAGGGTAAAAGGGCATATTGGTGGTAAGAAATATGCACCGGTGTAGGGATGGGTGTTGGAACAGTGTGTTACGGAAATCCAATAGTGAACATTCTAACTATGACATGGTGACTTGTCGGGAAGCCGCTCAGTCCCCAACAGTATCAGAACAGAAGTTCTCTTCTACCTCCAAGGCCGCCGGGGAACGGATGAAAGCTCACAAGTCTGGCAAAGTTCCAAAAAGTCTTTTAATAGTACAAAAGCTCTATCACAGCAATCCAATACAATGAATGAACTCTAGCTCTGGTCAGAACTTAGACCATATAAGAGAGCCCAAGTCTCCCACCAAAGAGAGAGGATCTCACCCGAGAGGAGTCCTACCTAAAAGAAGGGCCGAGTGCCTCAAGCCATTCTCCTTATATACACCAAAGTAATCCTATTTGTTGACAGGGAAGGTCCTGTCAACAAAGAACCCTAAATAACTTTTAAATAGTAGAAGAGTGTAGAAGGGGTGGCCACACCCCATTATAGGTATAAACAAAGGAGTATGCCAAGGACTAATCCCTTCCTCTGAGATTATCTCTTATGTAAAACACTGGAGAGAGATATTCAAAGTCAAGGTGTCTTCTGTAACTGCCACACCCTCTATCAGTGTTTATATAGAAGAGAGATCTCGTTAGAATGAACCTTGGCTTAAGAACATGTAAATAGGGCCGGAGCGATAGTACAGAGGGTAGGGCATTTACCATATGGTCCCCTGAGCAACGCCAGGAGTAATTCCTGAGTGAAGAGCCAGGAGTAACCCCCTGAGCATCGCTGGGTGTGACCCAAAAAGCAAAAAAAGAAAACAAAAAACAAAAACATGTAAATAGATTAAGCTGTGAGCAAATCTCCCAAGCTAGCTAAGCCTGTCATCCAACAGTGACTCAAAAATTAAATTTAAAAAAAAGGAAATAATTTCTTTTTTATTTTTTCTGCTTTTTTGGGGGGGAGGGGGTGGTCACACCCAACGACGTTCAGGGGTTACTCCTGGCTCTGCACTCAGGAATCACTCCTGGCGGTGCTAGGGGACCATGTGGGATGCCGGGGATCAAACCCGGCTGGCACAGGCCGGGCGCGTGTAAGGCAAATGCCCTACCCGCTGGGCTATCGCTCCGACTCCAATAATTTCTTTTTTAAAAAGGAAATAATTTCTTTTTTAAAAGGAGTGGCAGAGCACTAGTACAGGGGCGTGGGGCAATTGCCTTGCATTCTATCCCTGGCACTGCCTAAAATTCCCTCAGCTAACCAAGAGTTATCCTTGAGTGCAAGCCAAAAGTAAGCACATCTGGGTGTGCCCCCTGAAAAAAAATACTCTCAAATAATTTAGAAATAGGATGCACAAATCATAAAATAATATTGCAACAGAATAGCATCAGGTCTCATATAAAATAAAATCCAGGAAACGAAGTAAACTGCATTTCCTCAGATATTTGCAACTCAGTTGAACTTAAGTATACCATGAATTAATTCTTCAAAGAGAAAAAATGATACTGTGCATTGTTGGAATTCAAGTATATAGAGACATTTGGAGACAACAAAATAAAGAAATGGAGCAGCACAGCTGGAAACAGATAATGGTCCCCTTAAGCAATGATATAAGAGGAAAGGTCGGTCCTGAGAGATAGTGTAGCAGGTAAGGAGCTTGCCTTGCATGGGACCAATCTGTGTTTAATCATGTATGGTCTGAGGCATACCCAGACCTAAGCCCTGAGCAAAACCAGGTGTAGTCTGAACCCCACCTCTACAGCACACAATCTCTAAAAGGAATCAAGGAATTATTTGCAAGCCAGATGTAGCAAGGAGGTAGAACTACTGAACCATTTAAACATGACATAACCAGGTGAAGTACATGAAATGCTGTAGTCTAAACAGAATTTCAAGTTGGCACACTGTTAGCATCTCCATTACTAACAGCTTAAAACACTCAACCCTACTTGTACTAAGTTGGGGAATGGAAATCTAACCTGTGTTACTTCAATAAGCACAACAAGGACAATGGTTGAGTTCTGACTTGGTTACTAAAGACTTGACTGACATTGGCAATAAAAAATACCAGTGTATATTCTCTGAATCTGTCTATATTCTTTAGGTATTCACAATAAGGGAGAGTCAACAGGGGCCTTACAAGTACAGCACAAAAAATATCGACTTTCATTCTATAGTCCTTTTCAAAATAGTATACACTATAATTCAAACCTTCACAGTGGTTTGTATAACAGTATTAGGAAAAAGTTGCATAAGGGGCCAGAGCAACAGTACAACAGATCCAGCATTTGCCTTGCGTGGCCAACCCAGGTTTGATTCCTGGCATCCTGTATGGTCCCCTGAGTACCAACAGGAATAATTCCTGAGTGCAAAGCCAAGAGTAAACCCTAAGCATTGCCAGTGTCAGCCAAAAAACAAAAAAAAATTACTTAAATATGGGGGTCACACCCGGCAATGCTCGAGGGTTACTCCTGGCTCTGCACTCAGGAATTACTTCTGGTGGTGCTCAGGGGACCATATGGGATGCCGAGGATCGAACCCCGGTTGGCCGCATGCAAGGCAAACGCCTCTACCCCTTGGACTATCGCTCCAGCCCCTACATAAAAGTTTGAGTGGGCCAGAGCCATAGGTTTGATCCCTAGTTCTCCATATAGCACCCTGAACCCCACCCCCCAGGAGTGCTCCCTGAGTCAGATGTAAGCCCTGAGCAATGCCAGGTATGGTCCAAAATAAAAATCAAAACAAACATATAGGGGGCCGGAGCGATAGTCCAGCGGGTAGGGCATTTGCCTTGCACGTGGCCGGCCAGTGCCGGCCCAGGTTCGATCCCTGGCATCCCCATATGGTCCCCCGAGCACTGCCAGGAGTGATTCCTGAGTGCAGAGCCAGGAGAAATCCCCTGAGCATTGCCAGATATGACCCAAAAAAAGCAAAAAAAAAAAAAAATATATATATATATATAGGTATAAATCTGGGTTGGTTGGAGCAAATCTCTTGTATATCCACATTTCATACCTAACAACACATAAGGTTCCCTGAGCCTGACCATAGTGATCCCTTAATACAAAGCCAGGAGAAAGTCCAAAGCATTGCTGGTTATGCACACACAAACAAAATATTTTTGGTATAAACTTTGATTTCTTTTTACTCCTTCAATGAAGACTTATAGAGCAGCTTCCATACACTAGACTTGGTGCCAGGCAGAAAACATCCAGCTAAAAATGGCTTCAGACTCACTCGCAGTTTCATAGGAAACACAAAACAATTTAAAAAGTTTTGTTTCAGGCACTGTGATTTAAAATGTTTGTTATTGGGGGGCTGGAGCGATAGTCCAGTGGGTAGGGTGTTTGCCTTGCACACGGCTGACCCAGGTTTGATCCCGGCATCCCATATGGTCCCCGAGCTGCCAAGAGTAATTCCTGGGTGAAGAGCCAGGGGTAACCCCTGAGCATTTCAGGGTGTGACCCAGAAAGAAAAAAAATTGTTATTAATGATAGAATTTCAAGCACACAACAACTGAACACTATGCCACCCACCAGGTTTTCCTCTCCTCCTCTCAGCCATCCCAAACACACTGCCATGGTATGCTCAGTTCTGTAGATCAATTCTCAGGTTATATTTTCCATGGCTAATTGTTAATCACTTATTGTAGGTTTTTTCTTGTATCATACATATGTGAGATCATTCTGTATCTGTTCCTCCTAACTTCACTCAGCACAATACCATTCACATCCATTCACATAGCAGCAAAATATATGATCTCATCTTTTCTCACAGCCAAATCGTATTCTAATATGTATGTATATACCAGTTTCGTTATCCAGTCTTTTTTTTTTTTTTTTT
>JAJIBD010015843.1:0-41218 GCA_021461705.1 Cryptotis parvus | reverse complement strand
AGATATCACAGAATGTTTCCCGAAGGAGAAGCATTGAAACATAGCCTTCCTGAATATGAAAACATATAAAGTATAATAATTAGAACAGGAGAATATTGATGGAAAAGATTTTAATAAATTAGAATAGAATGCCTAGACCTACATGAGATCACATGTAGACATTAAACACGAACAAGAAGCCACCACAAAACAATGAGCGCTAATGAATTATTTAGTCCATGGTCTTGAAAAGACTGATTAGCAACTTGAAAATATAATTTGTAATTTAGATACACCTTATATTTCATGGCAAAACAACTCTAGCTGCATAAAAAATAAATTCAAAAAGGACCAAATGCTGAAAATTCTAGCAGAGAATGGATTGATATTTATGTGATCATTAGAATTCTAATTTTAGAAACAATATAATAAGTGCCATAAAATGGAAAATATGCACATACAATAAAAAATTATATATATACCTGATGAATAACTGAAATACTTTCCTGGGGCAAGAACCATGAGGGGGGGATATTTGTTCCTTTTTAGTTTCAATATTTTTTTTAGAAAATAAAAACCAAAAGTAAAATACTCATTAGTGATCAAAGATGGTTATCTAAACAAAAATTTTTTCCTTTTTTTAATTAAACATTTTATTATACCACCGTGAGATATACAATTACAACATTGTTCATGTTTAGAGGTTTCGGTCACACAGTGTTCCAGCACCCCGCCTCCACCAGTGCCCATTTCCCACCACCAATGTCCCCAATTCCTCCCCTCTATAGCCTGCCTAAATGGCAGGTTCTTTGTCTCTTTTCTCTCTCCTCCCTCTCTCTTTCCTTCTCTTACACATGGTGGGTTGCACTACATACATTTAGAAGCCATCATGTGCATTTTTTTGCCTGTATTTAATGCTCAGTTGTAGGTTGGTATTTGCCCTTTTGACATTTATTCACACATGTTCCCTTCTCTGTCTTACCTAACCTCTGTAAGGTAATTAACCTCCCACGCGTTTGGGTAATTTCCACTTTCGTAAGACCGCCTGATATATTTATGTCATGCAAATAAATGCAGTCATTCTATGTCTCTCTCTTTCCTTCTGACTAATTTCACTCAACATGATCCTTTCATGTCCATCCATTTATAGGCAAATTTCATAACTTCATTTTTCCTAACAGCTGCATAGTATTCCATTGTGTAGATGTACCACAGTTTCTTTATCCAGTCATCAGTTCTCGGGCATACTGGTTGTTTCCAGGTTCTGGCTATTGTGAATAGTGCTGCTATGAAAATAAAAGTGCGGATTGTGTTTCCGCTGTGTGTTTTGGCTTCCCAGGGTATATTCCCAGGAGTGGTATGGCTGAGTCAAAAGGGAGCTCAATTTCTAGTCTTTTGGAGGAATGTCCATATTGTTTTCCAGAAAGGTACAAGTCGACATTCCCACCAACAATGTATGAGAATCCCTCTTTCCCCGCATCCACGCCAGCACTTGTTGCTTTTACCCTTTGGATATGGGCCAGTCTCTGTGGTGTGAGGTGATATCTCATTGTTGTTTTGATTTGCATCTCTCTGATGATTAGTGATGATGAGCATTTTTTTCATATTCCTTTTGGCCATTTGAATTTCTTCCTTGTCAAAGTTTCTGTTCATCTCTTCTCCCCATTTTTTAATGGGGTTGGCTGTTTTCTTCTTATATAGCTGTACCAGTGCCTGATATATCCTGGATATTAACCCCTTATCAGATGGGTATTGGGTGAATATTCTTTCCCATTCTGTGGACTGTCTTTCTATCTTGGTCACTGTTTCTTTTCGAGGTGCAGAAGCTCTTTAGTTTCATGTAGTCCCATATGTTTATCTTTTCTTCTAGTTGCTTTGTTAGTGGTGTTTCACCTTGAAGATGTCTTTAGCTTCAATGTCGTGGAGGGTTTTTCCATATTTTTTCTTCAATGTACTTTTATGGATTCAGGTCTGATATTGAGATCTTTAATCCATTTTGATCTGATTTTTTGGTGCAAGGTGTTAGACACAGGTCCAAATTCATTTTTTTACATGTAGCTGTCCAGTTTTCCCAGCACCACTTGTTGAAGAGGATTTTCCTTAGTCCAATTTGGACTCTTTGAACCTTTATCAAAGATTAATTGATCATGTCTTTGAGGGTGGGTGTCAGGATACTCAACTCTATTCCATAGGTTCACAGGTCTGTTTTTATTCCAATACCACACTGTTTTAATTACTACTGCTTTGTAGTCCAGTTTGAGGTTGGGAAAAGGTGATGCCTCCCATCTTCTTTTTCCCAAGGATTGCTTTAGCTATCTGTGGGGGTTTATTATTCCATACGAATTTCAGGAGTTAAACAAAACTTTAAATACGTATTAAAACCTATTCTCTTTATCTTCCCCTCTTTCCTCTACTTGTGACATAAACAACTAAAAGCTATTTATAATAATATAATCTCCATGGTATGAGTTGCTGCTGATAAATGTTCTAATTCTTTAACTTCTTTCATTTTCTGCTTCAAGTTAAAGTTTGTCTTTCTTGGGCTGGGGTCAAGAGTTTTGTTAATTCTAAATGAAAAAAATCACAGCAGGAAACTTGTAGAAAACTGCTCTGTCCCAAGCAAACGTCTCCCGGAGACTCTGCCTCACCACCCTCAGGCACCCAGAAGCAAATCTCTGACCAGACCCTTGCACTCAACACTCAACTCCACATGCATTTGGTTTGTCTTGCCCATTTTAAACATTCATAAATGGAACTATACAGTCTGTGACCCGTACTTTATTGCGCCAACTTCCTCTTGGGGTGGGGGAAGGATCATTGGGGTCACACCTAGTGGTACTCAGGAGGGCTATTCCCCGGCTCTGTGCTTAGGGCTTGCTCCTGGGGGTGCCTGGGGACCCTGAGGGGTGGCCTCACACAGGACAAGCGCCTTGCTCTCTGGACTCTCTGCTGCACTGCACCAGGCTCCTGTACTTATGTCTGGTTTCTCTCGCAGGTGTAGGGGATGTTCCTATGGCTGGCTCTGCTCCATCCTCTGTGTGATGACACTCCTGTGTGGCTTAACGCAGGGGCTGTGTTCTAAGACACGTGTCTTTAGTTGATTTCTTATCAGGAGTTTTGAAGCCTGGCAGGGGACTCTGGAAGGACTGGAGTTATCCTTCACTCTCTTCCAATTCCACTTACCATGTCTTCCTGATAGGAGAAGGGGGCAGGGCCTGGCAGCGGGAAATCTGCGATTCCCACTGCTGCCCTTTTGTCCTGAGGTCCAGCAATGGTTAATGATCCCCGGAAGCAGGATTCAACAGCACCCAGCACCCTCCAGGCCAGAGCTCAGAGCTCCTAAATACTCAGTCTTCACCCTTTCCCTGAGGGCCTCATTCAGGGAAGCGCATGCATGTGTGCATGTGTGTGCGTGTATGCGTGTGTGCATGTGTGTGCATGTGTGTGTGTGTGTGTGTGTGTGTGTGTGTAGGTCCAGGCAGATGTGGGCAGGAAAAGAGGAAAAGCCATATTGCCCTTGACCTTCTCCCTTATGAGACAAGCAGAAGGAGCTCTTTGATGTGATCAGAGCCTGGCCCTCCTCTCCCGACCCACCCACCCAAAAGGAGAGTCTCATCAAGTCCCACTCAAGGGTCATGTCCCCCCCCACACCCCACCCCACCATCCCCTCTGCCTCAGGGCCTTTGCACCTCTGTTCCTGCCCCCCTGGCAAGTTCTGTCTCCAAATCTTTGTGGGTATGATTCTTCTGCCTACAGCTATGGCTGTAGGCGATAGTTACATCTTCACTGCACCTGACCAAGACCGCGCCTGACCCTCCAATCTGCAGTGCAGTTCCTTACTGCACCCCAGGCTCATTGTCCTGGGAGCACCCATTGACTGGAGCTCCGCAGTGGAGAAGGACATCCAGCACTCTGCATGCATTCAGGAGATAAAGTGGCAGGAAGGGGATGGGAGGAGGTGATGGACAATAGATGGTGGCAGTGACGCTGGAGGATGGGGGTGGGCTAGCAGCTGACCCCCTCGGTGACTGCTGTCTTTGCACCTCAGGAGCTCTGCTCTGAGAGGAGATTGGGGTGCCTTGCTCTCTGGGCTCCCTCTGAGCATCCTTCTATCTCTCCTCCTCACCCCAAGAACCCTCCACTCAAAGCCCAGGCCTCCTGCTTGTTTAATATTCAGCTTAAACTTTACATATCCATGTGCAAACACTCCAGAACCTTCTCTTTGATTCTGCTCTTCACCAAAAAATAAAAATATTTTGGCAAGGCAAATAGAAGCAAATATTTGACACCACCTGGCATTTTCCAGTGCATTAATGAGCAATTTGCTGGATAAATATTGATGTGTAAATCAACAATCACTTCCCAATAATGAAAAATCCAAGTCAAGTGTTATCAGAAGCTCAGTCCCAGCCTGGCAGCTGTGGCTGGAGGAAGGGGAGGGGTGGTCCTGGCAGACCCCAAACCCCAGATTGCCAGGAGGGAACAGAAGTGGCTGACAAACGCCTTGAGGACCCTCCCGGGACCAGGGAATCCACCTCAGTGTCCCTCAGGTGGGGGAGCAAATGTGCACACAGGTAGGCTTGAGGGCAGGGAGTGGAGCAGGCAGTGGAAGTACTTCAGAAATTGTGCCCCAGCACCTCTGGCCTCACAGACGTCAGCAACGCCAGAAAGACAGGGAGGATCACCCATAACTGGAGTGTCAGAAACAGAGAGGAACACCCACAACTGGAACGTCAGAATCAGGGAGGATCACCCATAACCGGAGCGTCAGAAATGAGACTCACCAGCTAAGAGCAGAGTTCTCATGAAGGATGCGTGTGAGTACCTCATCCTTCCTGCTCCCTCAGTTGAGGAAAGACAGAAAGAGTGGCCATACAGATGTGCCCCTCACCTGGAGCCTGGAGCAGGGCCTGGGGTCGGGAGGAAGAAGGGGGATCCTCGATGGAACCAGAGTTACAGTAAAGCAATCCACGAACATGCTCTTATTTCAGACAGACTTCGGGCAGGAAGGGGCTAAAATTCTTCCAGAAGCTTCAGCTGGTGGGTCTCGGAAGATTCACGGTGTAAGTAGAGCTAGAAGGATGTTCTCCTGAGACTACCAAAGACCATTTGAAAAGTTCCCGAAACTGGATTCTACAAGGTTTTTTTGTAGAATGCTGGAAATCCGCAGCATTTCCTTGCATTCATGAGACCCTAGGGTCAACCCCTGGCACCACAAAAAATTAAAGAAAAAAATGAACATTTCTATCAACTCAATAGAGGTAGGAAATAGCAGATGTCTATTACAGGAAAACAGAATCTTTGTTTTAAAAAGAGTTCCAACCCCACCAGTAATTCAAAAGGAAGGGATAAAGGGATAAAAAAAAAGATTCTTTAAAGAAAGACTAAAATATGCCATTGTCAGATAATAAAATAATTTTCCTTTGAACTTCAGTTAAAGTCTATAAAAGGAAACCTTTAGCCAAGTGAAATTCTTGGATTTCAAGGATTTAGATGGGAAGCAATCGCTAAGAATTCAGGAAGAAAAAATTAAGTCGTGAACTGTATTAATGAATGAATTTGGTCATGTCAACGAGAAGGCCTAAATAGCGATGGGTTTCCATTTATGTCGTAGAGAGGTCCATAATTCAAGATTTGCGTGAGGTCTCCGTTCCCTAATGGGGGTCCCAGAGCTTGAGTTATTGAGAGCTTGAACTCCTACTGGTCTGCCATTTTGAAGGTATTAATTTTGTCTGCAAGGACCCTTATTACAAGCAGCAGACGAGAGAAATAATAAAAGCAAGGCACACACCCTGCTTAGAATCACCACCCAGGGGACCACACTTACAAGGCCCCTATTCCATTGGCCAGAGCAAGTCATGTGACTACCATGGCTGCCGAACTGGGAAATGGAGAAATAGAAGGGAGGCCTGTTGTATCTGAGAGGGAAGAAAAACATGAGAAAACTCTTAACCCCTTATTCTAAAACTAGAAATTGAAGATCAGATGAATGGGGATGGGTGGTGGGGATCAGTAATTCTCCCTAGACAAGTTTGAGACTTTACTGATTAGCATTTGAGACAAAGAGATAATATAAGTAGAGTATGCAGAAAACTAGAAAATAAATATAGTTAACTTTATTTATTTCTACAAAGACAGTAAACTTCTGTATATCAGAATCTGTGGGAAATAAAGCCGTACTCGGAGGAGAAGCTTTAAATCTTGATATCAATAAAGAAGAAAATTAAACATCTGCTCGAGATGTTATAAAAAGAAAAACAAAATAAACCAAAAGAGACCAGAAGCAAGAATTTTTTAAAGATAAGAAAAGAAATTATGTGTTAATAAGCAGAAAAATAGAGCTAATTACATGAGAAGGCTCATAAAATAGATAAATCACAAGATAACCTAATTAAGAAAAAGGACAGAAAAGCCACGCACAATAAGAAATGAAAAAAAAGAAAAAATAACTGCAGAAAGTAAAGGATTGAAGAGCTGCCTTGCTCAACCCTAAACAACAACAAAAGTCTCTAAGACCCTCGATGAATTTGATGATTTACCCCCAAGTACAAATGATCCAACATGAATCAGGAAGAGAAAGAAAAGCCAAAACATTTCTACATAAAAATCGTTCAAGTAGCTAAAGAATCATCTTCCCTGAGATACCGGGTTCTGCTGGTCTCAGGGAAATTCTTCCAACCCGCTAATGAGCACATAATTCCAATATGATTTAGACTCATTTCGGTACTTTACAACAGAAGACATTTTTTCCTAATTATTTTAATCAAGTAAGTAGAATAGATATCCAAGTTAAAGAAAGGGTTTACAATAAAGACAATCACAAACATTTATGAAAAATGATGCAACAATCCTAAATGAAACTCCAGTAAATGATATCAAACAGCCACTGAGAGAAAAATGTACCTTGAAATCCACAAATTGTTTGTTATTAGGATAGATACGAACATAGCTCATTGTAGTAATATACCTCAAGATAAATAGTATCTTCTCCATAGATACCCAAAAGGCACTGGGAAAATTCAATATTCATTCTTGACATGAAGAGCTCATAGATTAGGAGTGGGAGGGTTCACCCTTAACATGGCAGAGCTCATCTGCCTCAGACCCTTGCAAGGAACACCGATGCCCACTAACATTAGGAGCCAGGCCAGAATATCAGTAACACACAATCATTAACAGTGAGAGGAAGGGGCTAGTCCAAGGAAAGACAGAAAGAAGAAGAAGGAAAAATGGCAATTGAAGTCAGATACTATTTGGGCATAATCTGTTTATAGATCCAGAGAAACAGAGAGAATCAAATCTAGAAGTGCTGTAAACAGCAGGAGAATTGAGCAAGGTGGTGGGGTGCCAATGATATGTAGAGGTAACTGATTCTTTCATTAAAACAACTACTTACAAGATCTAGTGGGTGGGGCTTGGGAGGAGACTCATTTAGAACGGCAGGACAAAACAAGGAATAACTTCATCAGGGAACTTAGGTAAACTGTGAGGATAAAAACCCAGCCCTGGACTGCAGAGAAATTCCAGAGCACCTTGGCAGGGGCTGTGGACATTTTGCAAAAGAGGCTTGACATGGGAGCTGCCATTCCCCAAGCCCACCATGTTAATGCAGTTCTATACGTTTTAAGACTCCAGTGCACTAGAGCGAGAAGCTAGCTACACCGAGAGTAAGAGAAACATATTTCTGGAAACGGAAGATAGTGCTCAACATTTGGTGAGCTTAGGAAACCAGCTCATAGTTGGAAAGAAGGTTTAGAAAACAAGACTCTGCCTTCACTGATGGGATGCAGCTATTCCTGTTTGCACAGGATAATTCATAGCTTTAATTGGGCTTACTAGAAAGTCAGTAGGATGAGAAATTAAAAAAAAACTCAGCTCACAATGCAAGAAATTAAAAAAAAGAGCAAATGGAAAACCAGAGAGAAAGAAGTAGGTACTGAAATGAATGAAATAGAAACCTTTAAAGTGGACACAACTTAAAAACCAAAATGCTACTTCTATAGGAAGTCTTGTAGAGAAAAATCATTTTTCTGATAAGATGAGTCAAGAAGAAAGTAAAAGAAAAAAAGAGACAGTGTAACAAATGAGGAAGCACAGAGCCACGAATGTGGCGATTATTTTCAAATTATAAAGGTATGCACAGTGAATAAATTTGGAAATGTCAAAATGAGTGATTTCCTAGGAAAACACAAAGTAATATAGAAAATAACCAATGAAAAAAAATTAGAACATAAAATCCCTTGCCCCAATGGGCTTTGTAGGGTGTTTTTTCAAAAAATAGTTGTTTTATGAGTCATTTAGTTTGCACCAAGGTATAAAGAAGAAAGTAAGCTGCCAATTCTTGTTATGAATGTGTGAGGTCCTTGAATATTCTATATATTGACATTAAAATATATGAAAATGCTGCAGAGCTTTTGATTGGAATTATGTGGAATCTATGTCAAAATCATATTGAACATGTCCAAGCAGAAGAGTCTTCCAAGTATGGTGCCAAGTGTCTCAAAACATGACCTTTATGTAGGTCTTTTTAAATCTTTCAGCAATTGTTTGAAGCTTCCTCTGTAAAAGTTCTAACTCATCCCTTGTTAGATGTATTTTTAGGTACCTTACAGAGTTGGCTTCAACAGAGGTTTTTATTTTCCTCTTTAATGAAAGCAAAACCTAACAAACTTCAAACCATTTGACTGGTGACATACAAACAAATGATTAAAAATACGCATCATCACTAAGCATTAAAAAATACCATCAAACCCCATTGCGATATGAACTCGCGCCTTTGTCCCATTGGCCTAAATGAAAAGGGTGAGCACGGAGAAGAACAGGACAACACGTCTGCAAAATGTTGCAAACAGAATTACTACGTGAACCCGCAATCCCGCTTTGGGGCGTAGATCTCAAATTGCTGAGCAGGGCACTCCAAGAGACACCTACCACACGTTTCTAGCTATTGCATAAACACCCCAGAGGTAAATGCAACAGGAGCATCCATTAATGGATGAGTAAGGACAAAAAGGGCAGCCTCTACTGACAATGGGATATCAATTCAGCCTCACAAAGAATGGTAATTCTGCCCCTTGGATGAATCTAGAGGACCTGTGCCAGTCACAAATAGACAAAAGCAGTAAGATTTCACTCCAGGGGCACCTTAAATCATCCAATTCAGAGACATAAAACCCAATGGTGATTGCCTGGTGGAGAGGGGAGGCCAGGGAAAGGGGTTATTGCTGAAGGGGAGGGTTGATCATTCAATAGCATGTTTCCTGCACCATGAGGTAGAGTTATCTACCCTATTTTTTTTTGTGAGCAATATTTCCCCTTGTAATTGGATCTGGAACTTTATCAAATGCTTTCTCTAGATATACTGAAATAACTTTTAGGGATTCTCTCTGTTATTTTAGGGAATAATGTAGATTACCTCAGAATAATCCCTTTAGGGGAATTACCTACCCCTCAAAGTGTTGCAGATGTGGCTGCAGTGCCCGGCTGCATCAGCAGGTGGCAGACAGGAGACAGGCTTGTCTACACTCAGGGCTCTGCCCCGTGGACCCTGGATGGTTTATGGTCTGACATAGAAAAGACTGGGTCCCCTGGGATGAACCCAGAGCCATGGCAGAGCCTGGCAAGCTACCCATGGTGTATTTGATATGCCCAAAACAGTAACAATAATGGAACTCATTCCCAATGAATGGAGATGTTACTGGCACCCGCTTGAGCAAATCGATGAACAGGAAGACAAGTGACAAGAGACCTCAGAATAAATTATGAGTTTAAACACAACATTGCCAGTTTTATCCAATGCTGTATTTTTTTTTTGTCTTTGAATCCTTTTTTGTAGTGTGCTTCTCTGTTCATGAGCTCAAGCAATATTTTGCCTTGCCACGCTGCTATTCTTTATTGAGATATAATGCACATGTAACATGAGTTTCAAGTGTACCACATAATGCTTTTTGGGGTTTGTTCTGGTTTTGTTTGGGGACCACATCCAACTATGGGCTCTCCCGACACTTTCTGGGGTTCACTCATGGAGGTGCTCAGGGGACCAGGTGACATTAGGGATGGAACCCAGACCTCTGTGTGCAGAGCTGGCGCACTAGCCCTTTGGGTCATCTCCTGCCCCCTCTGTGTGTTTGCTAATTAAGATCTTACCAATGTCTTAGAAACAACTGAAAATCAGCGCCTCTACTAATCTTTGAGATCATTTCTCTAAAACTGATATGAGTGTTAAATTGATGTGTGAACAATAGCCAGAATCTGGAAACAACCTGAGTGCCCGAGAACAGATGACTGGATAAAGAAACTCTGGTACATCTACACAATGGAATATTATGCAGTTGTTAGAAAAAATGAAGTTATGAAACTTGCCTATAAATGGATGGACATGGAGATTATCATGCTGAGGGAAATTAGTCAGAAGGAAAAGGACAGATATAAAATGACTGCATTCATTTCTGGGATATAAAAAAATAGTATGAGACCAATATCCAAGGTCAGGCAATACATAGACCAGGAGGACTTGTCAATGGTTGGAATCTACCACGAGTGTGTGTAGTTCAGAGGTTTGGCAGTGTGCGAGCAATTGTTGGAAGTGGTAACATCAGACTAGAACTGAATATTGAACATAGGCAAAGTGATACACATGATAACCCCTAAATTTATGTATTGCAAGTCACAATTTGTATGAGAAGGGAGAGACAGACACAGAGATTGAGGAGGAGGAGAAGGAGGAGAAGAAGGAAGAGGAGGAGAAGGAGGAGGAGGAAGAGGAGGAGGAGGAGGAGAAGAGAAGGAGGAGGAGGAGCAGGAGGAGAAGGAGAAGGAGAAGGAGAAGGAGAAGGAGAAGGAGAAGGAGAAGGAGAAGGAGAAGAGAGAAGGGAGAAGGCGGCCTACCATAGAGGCAGGCTGGGGGAGGAGGGGGAATTTGGGGGAATTGGAAAGGTGGTGGAGGGGTGGGTGCTGGAACACTGTGACTGAGACCCAATCATGAAAAGCTCTGTAATTGTATATCTCACAGTGGTATAATAAAATTTAAAAAATGATGTGTGAACTTTACTGGGCCATAGAATGCCCAGACATTTTGTCAAACATTCTTCTGGGTGTCGGGGGCATGCTTTGATGACACTGATAATTGTACAGAAGAAGGCAGGTTGCTTCCCTGATGAAGGTGAGCTCGTTCAATCAGCTGAATGCTTTGGATGTTGTAACAACAACAACAACAACAACAATAATAATAACTAATAATAATAATAAAGCTGCCCTCCCCTGAGTAAGAGACAGCCCCTCTCATCTGACAGTTTTGAACTAGGACATCAGTTTTGTTCTGTCTTTGGTCTCAGCAACATTGGCTTTTCCAGAGTGTCAATTCTGGCAGTGTTTGCATCAAAAGTGTCTCATCCACTTCCCTGAGTCTCTGCTTGCCTATGGGAAATGTCAATATCTATAATAAGTCAAATTCATTAAGTTATCTATCTATCTATCTATCTATCTATCTATCTATCTATCTATCTATCTATCTATCTATCTATCTATCTATCTATCTATCTGTCTGTCTGTCTGTCTGTCTGTCTGTCTGTCTGTCTGTCTGTCTGTCTGTCTGTCTGTCTGTCTGTCTGTCTGTCTGTCTGTCTATCTTATATCTATCTATCTTATATCTATAAATCTAGCATTCATTTACAATGCTCTTTCTCCTCCTTCTCCTCTCTCACCTCCTCCTCCTCTTGGTACTGTTCTTTGAGAACCCTGATGAACATAATTCTTCCTTCTTTCCCTCCCTCCCTCTCCCCTCCTTTCTCCTTTCCTCTCCTTTCCTTTCCTCCTTCCTCCTTCCTCCTTCCTTTCCTTCTTCCTTCCTTCCTTCCTTCCTTCCTTCCTTCCTTCCTTCCTTCCTTCCTTCCTTCCTTCCTTCCTTCCTTCCTTCCTTCCTTCCTTCCTTCCTTCCTTCCTTCCTTCCTTCCTTCCTTCCTTCCTTCCTTCCTTCCTTTTCCTTCCTTCCTTCCTTCCTTCCTTCCTTCCTTCCTTCCTTCCTTCCTTCCTTCCTTCCTTCCTTCCTTCCTTCCTTCCTTCCTTCCTTCCTTCCTTCCTTCCTTCCTTCCTTCCTTCCTTCCTTCCTTCCTTCCTTCCTTCCTTCCTTCCTTCCTTCCTTCCTTGCTTAGTAGTGGCTACCTACTATCACCTGAGCTTGGAAGATCTTTATTGGGTGGAGGAAGGCTAGATTTTTACATTAATGATTCGATTTTTTAATGATTCTATTTTTAAAAAATTTTTTTATTATACCACCGTGAAACATACAATTACAAAGGTGTTCATAATTGGTTCTTGGTAATACAGTATTCCAGCACCCATCCCTCCACCAGTGCCCCATTTCCACCACCAATGTACCCCTCCCCTCCCGCCCCCAGGCCGCCTTAATAGCAGGTACCCCAGTTTCCTCTCTTTCTCTCTCTATCTCTCTCTGTCTCTGCATCTCTCTCCCCTCTTATTTTACACATTGTGGCTAGCCCTGCAGATATTTAGAGTTTATCACTTCAAGTCTCTTTGTATATATTCAGTGGTGAGTTTTAATCTGCCATTACCATTTCCCATATTTAGTAAAACACTGCTATCTATTTATATCCTATTAATGAATGCAGTCATTCTATATCTGTCCTTTTCCTTCTGACTAATTTCACTCAGCATGATAGACTCCATGTCCATCCATTTGCAGGTAAATTTCATAATTTCATCTTTTCTGACAGCCGCATAGTATTCCATAGTGTAGATGAACCACAGTTTCTTGAGCCAGTCTTCTGTTCTCGGGCATTTAGGTTGTTTCCAGATTCTAGCTATAGTGAATAGCGCAGAGATGAATAAAGAAGTACAGATAGTGTTTCTGCTATGTGTTTTTCGGTCTCTAGGGTATATTCCCAGGAGTGCTATTGCTGGATCAAATGGGAGCCCATCTGACAAGGGGTAAATATCCAGGATATATCAGGCACTGGTAGCACTCCACAAGAAGAAAATAGCCAACCCCATCAAAAAATGGGGAGAAGAAATGAACAGAAGCTTCCAAAAAAGAAGAAATTCGAATGGCCAAAAGGCATATGAAAAAGTGCTCTTCATCTTTAATCATCAGGGAGATGCAAATCAAAACAACAATGAGATACCATCTCACCCCACAGAGACTGGCACACATCCAAAACAGCAAGAACAACCGGTGCTGGCGTGGATGTGGGGAAAAAAGGGACTCTCATCCACTGCTGGTGGGAGTGCCGACTGGTCCAGCCCTTTTGGAAAACAATATGGGCATTCCTCCGAAAGCTAGATAATTATTCTATTTTTAAATGAGTATAGTCTCTCAAAGTTTTCAATTGTCCTTGAAGTGATCTTTGGGAAATTAAATTTTCTAGGATATTTCCCATTTTGAACTTTAATTTTATTGGCATAAAGTTTCCAAAAACATTCTCCATGACTTTAAAAATTGCTGTTTTCTGTGAATGTCTTTCCTTTGTTAATTCCTAATATCACCTATTTGTGCCTTTTAAATTTATTTCTTTATTGATTGATTTTTGGCCACACCAATGCTCAGGGGTCACTCCTGGCTCTATGCTCAGAAATTTCTGCTGGCAGCACTTGGGGGACAATATGGGATGTCGAGGATTGAACCCAGGTTGGCTGCATGCAAGGCAAGCAAACTGCCAGCTGTACTATCACTTCAGCCCCCACCTCTTAAAAATCTATTTCATTTATACTGTAGGGGGTGGGAAGGAGATGTGCAGGAATTTGCTCTTACCCTCTGAACCTCATCTCCAGCCTTATGTGCTTCTTTTCCCCTTAACTACGTTTTCACTTGTTTATTTTACCATTGTTTGGCTTTAAACCTAATTTTCTGCTTCTTGTTGATTTCAGTGCCAGGGATTAAACCCAGATCCTCAAACATGCAAGGTAAGTGCTCTACTGTTGAGCAGATATTACAGGCCCATGATCCCATACTTTTATCTTTATTATTTTCTTCATTCCCCACCCCCCCACTGCTCTGTTATTCTTGTTCTAATTCCTTGGGTTAGCTTACCAATTGCTAGTCCTTTTTGTCTAATATCAGTCTTCTTTTTTTGAGGGGGTCACACCCAGCAATGCTCAGGGGTTACTCCTGGCTCTACGCTCAGGATTTACTCCTGGCAGTGCTCAGGGGACCATATGAGATGCCAGGGAATCTAACCCAGGTCTGCCGTGTGCAAGGCAAATGCCCTACCCGCTGTGCTATCACCCCAGCCTCCCTAATATCAGTCTGAACATCACCTTTCAAGTGCCTCTGGAGTTGTATCCCATACTTTTTGATAGGTACTATTTGAATTATCCTTAATTTTATTTTCTTTAATCTTCAAGTTACTAGTAACTGTGTAGAATTTCATTGCTTATGTTTTAAATAACTGAATCACCATGCGATACACTGTTACAAAGTTGTTCATGATTAAGTTTCAGTCATAATGCTCCCACTTCCATCCTTCACCTGTGTACATTTCCCACCATCAGTGTCCCCAGTTTCCCTCACGCCACACACCCCTAACCCCGTTGCTTTTCTTCTCTCTCTTCTCTCTCTTTCCTTTTGGGTAATACTGTTTACAATACAGATACTGAAAGGTTATCATGTATGTCCCTTTACCAACGTTCTCATTCACTGTATCACTGTCTTCCCGTTCATCGTCGATTTGCTCGAGCGGGCACCAGTAACATCTCCATATGACCTGTCTCATGCAAGTAGAGCCCAAAGGCACCTGCTTGCTCCAGGAACATAAAGAGCCTCAAACCATTCCATCAGGTCATGGGAATGAGGTCTATAATTGTTACTGGTATCTGGCATATCAAATACGACACGGTAGCTTGCCAGGCTCTGCCGTGTGGGTAGCATATTCTTGTAGTCATCTCAAAACCCAGAATTTATTGATGAACCGCGCGGCTGCAAGTGGCCGCGCGAGCCGGGCTATGATAGGCTGGTCTGCTGGGTGGGTGAAGTCCGGATGTGGAAAATGGAGGTCCTCATGGAGTGGGGGGGCGTCTGGTTTGTTAGGCTCTGCTGGGGTGGCGGCCAGAGCTAGAACCTGCCATCCCTCCCGGGCACCTCATGAGCGGCTGGGCACAGTGAGAGCCAGTAGCAGCTCTGCCCCATGTCTGTCTCTGGATCAGCACACCTGGGCTGGATTAAAAAAGACTGCAGCAGGGTGGATCTCCATGAGCCAGGCTGTGATAGGCTGGTCTGCTGGGTGGAGTCTGACGGGAAGTCCGGATGTGGAAAATGGAGGTCCTCATGGAGTGGGGGCGTCTGGCTTGTGAGGCTCTGCTGGGGTGGCAGGCCAGGGCTAGAACCTGCCATCCTTCCGGGCACCTCATGAGCGGCTGGGCACAGTGAGAGCCAGTAGCAGCTCTGCCCCATGTCTGTCTCTTTCTCATTGCTTATTTTAAATTTAATTCTAATTTAATTGTGTTTTGGTCAGAATTGGGGTAGGGGGTGGGCTCCTGACCTGCAGTCTGTCATTTTTTGCTGACATTTTTGGTAGCATCAAGTGCCTCCACCTGGCATGACAACATCTCAGAGCCTCTCTCTGTCTTGCAGAATGGGATCTCTACTCCTATTAATGACCCTGTTCTCCTGCCAAGGTCCGGGCTCCATCCCCTAGCTCAGGAGTTTGACTGCTTTAGCTAAGTGCAATCACAAGACAGTTGTCTTTCTGTCACTTTGCCTCACAGAATATCCTCAGGATCCATCCAAATTGAGAGGTAGGTCAGAATTTCTGCCCTTCTGTCAGTAGAAGCTTTGGTCCTCACTCACCATCAGTGGATGTTCTTTCTGTTTTCACCACTGGGCCACCCTGGCGCTAAGCTGTGAACATGTGCACAGGGCTCTCTTGGAGAACCTTGTTCCATTCCTTGGGATCTACCTCCAGATGGGGGTTGCGGACTCAGGTGATAATTCTGGTGGCAGTATTTTTTTTTTAGGATTTACCACATCCCACTGGTCACTTCATTTCATTCATACTAACAGGATGTGAAGGGCCCAACTCCCCTACATCCTTGCCAAGGCTATTTAAGAAAATTCTAGTGTTTTGAATGGTGTGAGTTGGTGTCTCATTGTGCTTTGATTTACTGTCTCCTCATGCCCAGTGATGCTGACAGAGGTTCATGTGTTTATTGGTGAGTTGTGACTATTTATAATAAGTGTTGGCTTATCATAAGCCAAAGTTGGATGATCATAAGCCAAATTTGGATGAATGCGGATGATTCTCAATCATCCTTTCCTTGACTGTCATTTCTCTAATGTTGTTGTTGCATTTCTGCCCTGCCTGAACCAGCTGGCACCTTTTATCGTTCCATCTTCACTGAGTGCATTGGCTGTGGGATGCCAGGGTCCATACCTCCCTCACCTCCCATCAGGAGCCGTGTTCTCTGTGTCTGCCTTAGCGACGATCCCTTTCCCGTCGTAGCTCACCTCTTACCTCTCTGGCATTTGGGTCCCACTTCCCTTCTTGATCATCACGTTTCTTCCTTGTTTCTCTAAGTATCCGTTATGTTGTTTTGAATACTTTTAGGTTTTTATGGTGGAGGGTTTGGGAATCTCTGGTCCATAGTTTTTTTTTTCCAGAACCAAAAGTCCTTCCAACTCATTTACAAAGCTAAATAAGCCTGACAAAAAGACAGCACAAAAGAAGAAGGCTGCAGGCTAATCTCATTTACAAATATAGATGCAAACATCTTAAATAAAATATTAGCAAATTGAATCTAGCAATATATTAAATGAATATCCCACAATGACCAGGTAGGGTATATTATTGGAAAGCAATGACAGTTCTATTTTAGGAACTCTATTAATATAATTCATCATATTAATAGGCCAAAAGGGAACAACCAGGGATGATAAAAAGGCATTTGATAACATTCAGCAGCTATTTCATAGAAAACCCTCTCTTGGCAAAATAAAAATAGAAGGATTCATCTGCAGCATAAGAAAGACTATCAGCAGGAACATTCTGGCCTGGAAGGGGAAGGCAGCAGAGTTGGGCAACCCCTGAGATCCAAGAGGGTCCCCTGAGGTTCAAGGGGTTCCCCTGAAGCATGGGAGGGTTCTTCTGATACCTTATTTTTCCTATCCCAATTTGAGACAATTCCCATGTCCCCACAGATCTGACTCAGTGGGACAAATCTTTCCATTCACCCCCTTACAGCCGTAGATATTTAACTTCCAAGCCCCCACTTTGGACCACGAGCTCCATTGCTCTGACCCTTCGGCAGCGGCTGTCACATGTGGCCTGTCTGGGAGCTTTGCTGACCTCATTTGTGAGATAGGCTGAGACACAGCAGAGCTCAGAGCACTTTTCCCCTGACTCATCCTGCCCTCCTTGTCCTCTTCCAACTCCAAGTCCCCTCCTGTCCACTCCAGATGCCTGTGACCAGACCTGACCAGTTCAGTTCCTTACCTGACCCAGTGCATGTAGGAAGGGAATTAGGGAGCCCCGAGGGGAATTAGGGGAGCCATCCAAGGAAAAGAAATCAGCTGATGGGGGACTGGTCAGGGGACTCTCCCCTTTGGGCCGCTCACCTGTCACCCCCTCCCCAAGGGAGAACAGCACCATGGTTCTGAACTGCAGTGGAGTGTTAGAGGTCAGGACACTCCCCGAGCACACACAACTTGGAGATGGGAACGCTGGGCTTCTCTGGCTTGTCCATCTCCTACCAACATCTTCTGGGGTTGCTGGCAAAACTGGGCAGCTACATGTAGAAAAAATTAATTTGGACCTCTGTCTAACACCATGCACAAAAATCAGATCAAAATGGATTAAAGATCTCAATATCAGACCTGAATCCATAAAGTACGTCAAAGAAAATATAGTAAAACCCCTCCACAACATTGAAGCTAAAGGCATCTTCAAAAATGAAACACCACTAACAAAGCAACCAGAAGCAAAGATAAACATATGGGACTACATGAAACTAAAAAGCTTCTTCACCTCAAAAGAAATGGTGACCAAGTTACAAAGAGACTCCACAGAATGGGAAAGAATATTCACCCAATACCCATCCGATAAGGGGTTAATATCCAGGATATATCAGGCACTGGTAGAACTCTACAAGAAGAAAACAGCCAACCCCATCAAAAAATGGGGAGAAGAAATGAACAGAAACTTCGACAAGGAAGAAATTGAATGGCCAAAAGGCATATGAAAAAAATGCTCATCATCACTAATCATCAGAGGGATGCAAATCAAAACAAGAATGAGATGTCATCTCACACCACAGAGACTGGCGCATATCCAAAAGAGCAAGAACAACAAGTGCTGGTGTGGATGTGGGGGAAAAGGGGACTCTTATTCATTGTTGGTGGGAATGTTGACTGATACAGCCTTTTTGGAAAACAATATGGAAATTCCTCCAAAGACTAGAAATTGAGCTCCCATTTGACCCAGCCATACCAATCCTGGAATGTACCCTGGGAAGCCAAAAACACATAGCAGAAACACCATCTGCACTTTTATTTTCATAGCAGGACTATTCACAATAGCCAGAATCTGGAAACGACTGGATAAAGAAACTTTGGTACATCTACACAATGGAATACTATGCAGCTGATAGGAAAAATGAAGTTAAGAAATTTGCCTATAAATGATGGACATGGAGAGAATCATGTTGAGTAAAATTAGCCAGAGGGAAAAGGACAGATATAGAATGATGGCATTTATTTTCAGGATATAAAAAAATAACATGATACCAATATCCAAGGCCAGACAAAACATGGATCAGGAGGTCTTGTCAGTGGGTGGAACCTACTGCAAATGTGTGGGAGTCAGAGGTTAGGCAATACAGAGAAAGGAACAGTGTACTAATAATTATCGTAAATGATAATACCAGCATAGAACTGAGCATTGAAAGTAGGCAAAAGGATATACATGATAACCTCTAACTGTATGTATTGCAAGCCACAGTGTGTAAAAGGAAGAGGGAGAGAGAAGGAGAGGGAGAGAGAGAGAAGTGAAAATTGCCTGTCATAGATGCAGACTGGGGGAGGAGGGTAAATCATGGGACATTGGTGGAGGGAAATGGGCACGGCGGGATGGGTGCTGGACACCGTCTGACTGAAACCCAAATATGAACACTTCAGAGCCTGGCAAGCTACCCATGTCATATTTGATATGCCAAGAACCAGTAACAATTATAGACCTCATTCCCATGACCTGAAGGAATGATTTGAGGCTCTTCACATTCCTGGAGTGAGCAGTTGCCCTTGGCCTACACTAGCATGTGACAGGACATATGGAGATGTTACTGGTGCCCGCTCGAGCAAATCGATGAACAATGGGAAGACAAGTGATACCAATGATATATATTTTTTTCACGGTGGTATAATAAAAAAAATTTTTTAATTTTTCCTGGGTTTGTGCTATTTCTCTGGGGTAGCTGAAGGGGTCTGTTCCCCAGCTTCTCAGATGAAGACCAGAGTCAGACCTTGGTCTCCAGGTTTCCAACTTGGGTCCCTGTCTTCTGCCCTTGAATTCTCTTTCATGGGTCCCCAAGCTCCACCACTCTGTTCTCCTCGCCATTCCCAAACTCTCTGTATGCTTCCACATCTCTACCCACGCAGTGTCACTTTCTCTTTCTGGCCCAACAGCCCTAGAACCGCACAGGGTGAGATGGACCAGAGCACTAAACACATCACTGGGAGCCCTGCCCTTGACAGCAGTGCATCATCCTGATTGGTGGGTGTATTGACCACGCCTCTCAAAGTTCCACCTCTGTCAATCAGTGCATCATCCTTGGTCAGGCTATTGACCACGCCTCTCAAAGTTCCACCTCTGCCAGTCAGTGCATCCACCTGATTGGTCAGTGTATTCATCATGCCTCGTGTATTTGCCCCTGACAGCTGGTGACTTTGCGTAAGCCTGAAAGGTCACAGCTCTTTGACTGGCTAGTTCCTGGCCAGTTAACCACCCAAAGGCTGTGCCTTTCAGATGGAAACCATCCTCTGTAGCTGCAGACTCATATCCCTACCTTCCAACCCCCTCCAGCCCCTAGAGTTCCCCCCTGGAACTCTGACACTCTGGGTCACTGTCCACCTGACCTACTCTGCCCATAGCCCTGGGGACAGCAACTGGGGAGAGCTCCTCTGCCCCAGAGCCTGCAGAAATCATTCACTCAGCAGCTCCCGGAGGGCCTCCCTGGGCTAGCCCTTGGTGTGGAAGTCACTGTGAGGCCAGTCACGTGCTGCTTCTCCGTCCCTCCACATCCGGGCCCCAGAGCTTCCCTCCAGTGGCCCTTCCTGCACAGCTGACCCGGAAAGAAATCCTGAAGCAAATTACTGTTCCTTTCTTCCTTTTTGGTGGTACTAGGGGGTTATGTGGTGCTGAGGTGTAGAACAGGGGGCCCCACATGTGCATAGCATGTGCTTGGCCTCTTGAGTCACCTCTCTGGTCCCCCACTGCCTCGGTGGCAACCGCCTCCTAACCAGAATCCGTCAAACCTACATTTTAAAGCAGGGCCATCACAGAGACGCTGACCCCTGTCCCACCCCTCCCCTCCCAGCCCGGGTCTCTGGGGTCACCAAGCAAAGTCTGCAGCTTCAGGATGACCGAGCTTCACCCACCGCAGTGTTGAGAGCGTGAGCCTTGGTCTGGGAAGGTGAAGCGCTGGGCTGTAGCCTGGAAGCGACTTACTCACTCACACTCACTGTGCAGTGGACAGGCAAGTGTCAGAGACCGGAGCAGCTGCAGGCACGGGGGTGTGCACCAGTGTGAGCAGGAGATGGGCTGGGAAGAGGGGGCTAGACGCACAGCTCCTGCTCAGGCTTCTTGGGGGTGGCTTCTCCTCACCCCCAAATGAGAGGTGAGTTTGTGCTGGCTGGAGGGAAGGGACGGTATCACCTCCCCCAGAAGAAGCACCCTCGGGTGTTCCCCCCCGCACCTAGAACTTAAAAAAAAAGACACAACTGAAAAAATTTAAAGACAGTGAGAAAGTGAGAGAAAAACAAACAATTTCCAATCCTAACTGGGCAGAGACACAAATAGCGACTTTTAATTATATAATCTGCTTTTGATGAATTTATTTCTGACAGTTTTATAGGTTGACGAGAGAGTGCATTTTTAGATGCAAAAAAAAAAAAACCCCATTATTCATTCCGGCCTCTTTGAGCATAAAATTGTCAAATGATTTTAATACAGTTTTAAGTTTTATGTTTATTGTCAAGGGAAAAAAAAAGTCCACAGCAATTACCGAGTCACATGCCCTTAAATCTTTATGTTTCTGACAGCAAGAACAATAAAATATGTTTTTGCGCAAACCTTTACAGCTCAGATTGACGCGGCTCTGGCGACAGCTGCTTCTCTCCCATCTGAGGGCACTTCCGAGAAAGCCACCTCCGAGCCAGCTCCCTGCGGGGCCGGGACCCCCTCTGACAACACACGAGACCTGGGGGGCCAGGAAGGCCACAGGTGCTGGGTGCTGGGGTTACCTCTCCTCGGGGGCTACGGAGCCAACGGAGAGGACACCTTAAGAGTGGGCGTCCCTTACTGCTGGGGAGGGACCCAAGCCCCAGCCCTCCTGGACGCTGGCTCAGTCCAGGCCCACCATCTCCTGGAAGGCTGGGAGACTCGAGCCTGGGTGCTCGGAAGCAGGGGCTTCCTGGGACCAGGCCCTGAGCCCTGTGTGTGTGTCCCTCACGGAGGTCACTGGTCATTTCTGCTCCTCGCTGGACTGCCCGTTGAGGCGGGGGAGGGAATGAACGCTGAGAGCCCACCCGGGAGAGCCTCAGTGGGCAGTGCCGGGGCTTTGGAAGAGCCACCTTTGTGGCTATTTTTCCAGGCCCCCCATGAAGCCCCCAACTGAAAAGCTTCTCCCAGCGCACCAGCCTGCCCTGGCTCCCTCCCAGAGCCTGCCGCAGCTCCCAGTGCCTATTACACAAGCCCCAGTGCAACCTCGGTGCGAGCAGCTAATTATGTCGCAGGAAGTTACAGAACCGAGTGTCTGTGGGCCAGAGCGCTCTGGCTCTCATTCCACAGTCGCCTTCTGAGATCTGCTCGGGATTGTAACAGGGAACCTGCTCCTGGCACCTCTGGAAGCCTTGGGGAGCACCCCTGGGCCCTGTAGCCTGGGTCCTTCTCTGGATCCCAGCTTAGGCTTGAGGCCCTGCTGGGCAGCCCTGACAGGGAAGAGGAAAGCGCTTCCCCTGGGCGGGGCCTGGGGTGACCACGCCTGTAGGGGAGAGGATTTTCTTGAGGAAGGTGTTTCTTCCTCCTCCTCTCACTGCAAGAAGGCTCCCTCTTAAGGCACTCTGCTCCTTAGGAGCCAGAACAGTTTGGGGGGCACCTGGAATGTTCCAAGTGCAAATGATGGGCACCCGCAGCTCACTGCCCTCCCGCCCTGCAGCCAACCTTGCCACTACGCTGTCCCCAGGGGAGCTGGACTCCCTTTCAGCTGGCTGTGTCCCCCCACTCCCCCGCCCCAGGCAGGTGTCAAAAGGCCAGGAAGGTCCTATTTGCAAACTTTGCAGAGGGGCCCTTAGGTGCTGCCCCCTACCCCCAATAGCTCCCTTAACCCTGGGAGTCACTGGCCTCCCCTCAGGTGCTGGGAGCAGGGGGCTGTCCCGAAACCCTCTCCCCCTCTTTGGATGACGAGTTCTCCTAGATAGTCAGGCCTAGGCCTCCCTCTCCCCCCCCCAAATCCAGAGGAGCCTTGAGCTTTGCGAGACGGGACCCCTGGCCATCCTGACCACAGTAGTTTCAGCATCACATGTGTGAACTACACATGCGCACAGTAGACACAGTGAGAAATGCTCCCAAGGCCTCCGGGTGGGATGCGTGCAGGACACCAGGAGGGTCCCCCTTCCCTTCCCAAGCCCACACAAGCGTGCAGGAGAGTCTGTCCAGGTGATGGCACTTGTAGCTGGGCACCTCCCCTTCACAACTCCAGCTACAGGGGTCAGCCTGAGAGCCCATTCTTGGGACAAAGACCTGGGCAGTGGACTCCACATCCAGCGTGTGCCAAGGTGTGAACAATCATGAGGAGAGAGTCAAATGGGAACTGCTTGGTCCCTGCCCCCGGACCCCACCCCAGGGTCTTGGGGCCCATCCCCAAGCCGTTTTGTAAGACGTGGCCCAAATGCTTCTGCCCTGCCCCTGCAGTGGTCTCGTCTGGTCACTGGCTGCTCTTGTCTGTGTTGGCTGCACTGCCCACTGCCTCGCCGAGCGGGGGCCCCTCATCTCCTCTGATGCTGCCCACCCGCTCTCTTCTAATGGGTAGATCGATCTCCTCAATGGAGAAGTTGCAATCAATAGAGGGAGTTGATTAGTTCTGCCGCTCTCTGCCATCTGTTACCAGCGTGATGGTGTCACAGAAAGGGCACGGCCTGGAGTCCGGCAGGCTGGAGTGAACCCTGCCTCACCCCAACACCCTTAGGTGACTCATGGCCTCTCATGGGCCTCGGCTTCCTCATCTCTACAATAGGGGAGCGCTGCTGCCTCGTGGGTTCACGTTAGGAGTTTCCAGGGACTAGATCGACAAGGCTGGCAGTTACCGTGTGGTCGGGGGAGGTGGGCACACACCGCAGGGTGTTGGGACCTTCCTACCCTGTGTGCTGAAGGAAGACGGATCCAAGTTGGATCCCTTAGCACCATCATACATGGCTTGGTGTCATCCTCTGCACTGACACCCTGGGCCACAAGGTTGCCTCCAGTGAGCACCACGACCAGGCAAGCAAGCTCCAAGTGTGAACCTCCATGACCAAGTGTGCAAGCTCTGAGATGTGTGCAGGCACCATGACCAAGTGTACAAACATCATGATCACCATGCAGCTCGGTGACCAAGTGTGCAAGCTTTGAGATGTACACAAACACTGTGACCAAGTGTGCGAGCTCCATGGCCAAGTGTGCAAACATCATGACCAAGTGTGCAAGCATTGTGGTCAAGTGTGTGAGTATTGTGACTGAGCGTGCAAGCCAAGCAGTGTGGCCAAGTGTGCGAGCTTTATGACCAAGTGCGCAAGCATCGTAACCAAGTGTGCGAGCATCGTGACCAAGTGTGCAAGAATTGTGGCCGAGTGTGCAAGCTCTACGACCAGGTATGCAAGCCCTGTGAGCCGAGGCACACGCACACACCTCCCACTTGATCTGCAGGCCTCCGTCTGCTTCCTCCATTTCCTTCTCCGCTCTCGCCGGCACACCTTGGTTTCATCTTGCTTCGGTTTCTCCTCCCCCACCCCCCACCTTTCTCTCTCCTCTGTCTCTTCCTCTTTTCTCCGTCTCTGGGCATCTCTCGGGTCCCCACCTCTTTTGCTCTTGTCCTCTCCCAGCCCTGTCTGAGCTCTCACTCCTTAACCCCTACCCTGCCTTGGGAGGCAGCCAGGGCACGTTGGGGTCAGGAAGGTCGGGCCGCCGTGCGTGCCCACAGCCCGCCCCATCTGTGCTCGGGAAGGCGGTTCTCTCCCCTCGCCTGGCTGGCGTGGGTGCGGTGATTTCATCTTTGGATATGAAGCTCAAATTGCACATCAAAAAGGATAATGCATCTTTAAGCTGTTACAACGACTTCTCAATTTTTCATTTCCTGTCAGGGTGGAGCTGTAGGAGGCAGGGCGGCCTCGGAGCCTGTCTCCTGCCAGCCAAGTGTCTGCCTGGATTTGAGCAGTAGGAAACCCAGGGGTGATAAATCGCTATTTCTAAGTAAATTTCATGCATTTGCCCTTTGGTTAAAGTCTCCCCTCTCAGCACTTTCCCTGTGCACACAGCCCGACTAATAACGCGCCGTGCAAGCTCTCTCCGCTGTGACAACTGATTGCGCTTTGAAGTAATAATGGCTGATTTAATAATTGGTATAATTTTTCACTAGTACCTGAATGTCATCGACGCAGAAATAAGCTACCTGGACCCCTAGCTGCAGCACTTTCCCTTCTTGGGGAAATCAATAATGCATTAAACCCCAACCCAGCACCCGGAGAGGCCGGAGCCCGAGGGAAAGCTGCTATGAGGGGTGGGGGTCTCGGGAATGGGGTCACGCCCCAGAGTCTTGAGACCAGGAAGGCTGGACAGAGGTGGCGAGAGGAGCTGAACTGACCAGGCTGAGGAGCTGGGACAGTCCCGGTGCCCCCAAACTTCGCTCAGCTGAACTCCACCTGGGAAAGCCCAGTCCATTGTGGGGAGGGCTGCGCTGCCTGCTCCCCCTCTCTCCAGCATCACACGGAGACTCGAGTTTGACCTCATTGTTTTTCTTGGGGCCAGCCCCTCCCCCCCCACTCAAAGTGGTGCTGGAAACAGAGTGGTGAGCATAAGAGTTAGAGTCCAGCCCCCGAGACCTCACCGGTCTTCACCTATGTCCAGCACATTTGTCTGGGTGGTACCTGTCTGTTCCGAGACCCCAGACCCAGGCTACTTCTCCAGATGGGGCTGGATCTGCTTCCGGGTCAGGTTGCAGGCACCTCCTCAGTTTGCGCCTGCATCCTCCTGCCCACCCCTCTCCCACCCGCCCCAATCTGAGCCTGGTGTCCCCTGCACAAAGAGCCCTGACTTCAGCCCCAGCTGGCTCTGCACTTGGAACTGTCAGCTCATCTCCAAGTTCATTTTCCCACTGGACGAGGGCAGGAGAAGCCCGAATGACAGAGCTGCAGTGACGGGTGCTGCGTGGTCTCGTGGGGCTGGGGATTGAACCCGAGCTTCCCACATGCCAAGCAAACGCTCCAGCCCTCGAGCTGCCTCCTGACCTTGGGCAGGGTTATGGAGTGTGGCAGAGTGGGCCCAGCTGGCACCGAGCAGACCCCCACAATGATGCTTACCTGAAGCGTCTTTAGTCCCGCTCTCCTGAGTCCTGGAGGAAAAGGAGGTATTTACTCTGGCCGGGGAGGTCCTGAACCTGGGGTAGACAGAGTGTAAGTGACCAGAGAACAAACTTGTGTTAAATTGATGTCTGGGTGTGTTCTGTCGCACCCATCAACTTAAGATGTGGCCTAGCAAGAAGCCGAAGGGCTTTGCTGGCACTCCCATAGGGCAGTAGGTGGAGGGTCCCTCCCCCCATCCTCCCTCCTGCTGAGTTTGCTGGAGTTCAGTGGGGACCAGGTTCCTGGAGCAGGTAGTGCAGGACCTTGTCCCGGACGCTGGATGTGGGACCCAAGCTCAAAGGTCCCGCCCCTTTCCTCTTCCCAGCCCCTCTTTGGACCTCCCGCTGCTATCTGGCTATGAACCGGGAAATCGATTTCAACTTCATCTCATCTGAGATCAAACATCTTAAGTGAGATTATTCACGTCCCTCCATTGTTTCTAACTCATTTCCTATTTTCCAGTTGAAAAACCCTGCCAGAGCAGTCCGTGGCAGAGATTAAAACAATTGCGGAAGCAGGCACCCAATTCTTCTCTTTGGATGGTAAGCAAATTGGATGTCAGTGAGGAGCAGGCAAATTTTATTATGAACACATAGTTTGCTACTTAACTATCCTTAAGACCCTGGGCGCTGTGCGCTCTTGGCGGGAGAGCTCCGGAGGGGGCAAGAGGAGGGCCCAGAGCAGGGGAGTCAGGGCACAGACCCCCAACCGGGACTAGCCCTTCCTGCACCGCAGGAAGCAGAGAGTTTTATCCCTAGTACCTGTGAGTTCTGTCTCCCTGGGATCAAGCATGGAACCATACCTGTGGGTGAAGGGGCCCAACCTGATCCCCAAGATTCTTCAAATGGATCTAAAGACACCCCAAACTGGTCTACTCAAGATGCCCCCCCACCTTGCAAAAGTCTGTTGAGCCAAGAGCAGCTCCAGGCCCCAAAGGCTGATGGGAAATTCTCGCTTTTGCCTCCATCCATTCTGCTTCCCCCAATCGAAGAGAGGTTGGAAGTTCTCCTCCCCCAATTCTTGTCCTTTTCCTGACAGAGAAAACAGTCACTCCCTTTCCTGGCCTGGAAGAGTGGTTCCGGTGTGTGGGGTGCCCCTCAGTGTACATTTATCAGAAAACAAGCTGAGGACCTCAGTTTTACACTGGGAGAGCCCACGCCTCCTTGTCAGAGCCCCCACACTCTCCCCAGGGTACCTCAGGACCCTAACTCGGGATTTATGTCCCGTTTCTCTTTGCAGAACTGGGGTGCAGGTGAGCATGCTAGCCCCTCCCTGCCAAGTCAATGCATGTTTCCTAACTGATCCATCTGGTTTGTTCTGATCCTTCACCCAGCAGAGAAGAGGCCAGTAAGAGGGTTGGGGGTCTCTGTCCTGTCCCCGACACCTGACCCTCACCAAGCTCTCTGAATACATGATTTTTCTGAACTCCCACAAACCGTCGTGGAAAGGAGGAGTCATCTGTGTGGTGTTTGTTGGAGGCACGCACCAAGACTGAGAAGGAAATTCTATGTTCAGGATCAGCCCCGACCCCATTCTTAACGGAGCCCCTTGCACCCTTGTGTGGGTCACGGATGTCTTCCACAGGACCTGGAATCCTGCCTAGCACCCCAGGGCCCTGGGCGAGGCAGGTGCCGGGACCCTCTACCTAAAGCTCTCTCTGGCTGTGGCTGTCTGAGACAATTCTCACTAAGGCCCATCCTGCTGGCGGGAGCCACTCCACATAGTCAGGGTCTCTGCCTCCGTGGGGCAGAGCCCGGTGGGTAGAGCAGCTGGGTCCCCAGGCTGCTGGAGGTGGGATGACTTCTCCAGGCAAGACTCTTTCCAGGCGGTTCCCTTAGCAACGGGGCTTGCTTTGACAGTTCCTCCCAGACAGTCTGCCTCCTGCAGAGGCTCCTGCTCCAACCCGGCCACTGGCTCCTCCCAGAGATCCTTGGGGGAAGCTGGGGCTGGGGGAGTCAGGCTAATGCACTGCCCGGGCCCACAGCTACTGTGGACTGACCACTGTGGTTCCCCTGATGCGTCCTTCCACAGGCTCCTCCTGCGGCAAATCTTACTGAACGGGTTCACCCCCTCCCCTTCTCCCCAACTCACTCACGCTCTGCCTCCTCCTCCCTGTCTTCTACCTCCTGACTTTTCCTCGCAACACACCTGCGCTCCACCTGCCTTTCACCCCCACATTAGCAGTTAAAGTGTCTGCTCTGACATTTAACGTTCCTAATATAGGCCTCAGTGACAGAGGAAGGGGGCACTGAGTTCCCACAGTGCAGGGTAGAGGTTGGGGGAGGGAGCACTCAGCCCCTCCCACAACCGTAGAGGAGGGGGCCTCAGTGGGGTCTGCAGACTCAGGGTCACTTGTTTTCCTGTTTATTCCTGGGACCTTTTTTTCTCAGCAACCCATAACCCTGATGGGTTCCCACGTCTGGAGCTCTCTTGCCTGGTGGGGCTGTGCTGGGAACAGTTGGGATTTAAAAACAATCTGACACTTGGGTAGCAACGCCGAACACAGGTGTGGGTGGCCTGGGGAATCCCAGCACCAAAAGGGGCCAAGCAGAAACATGTTCTGGGGACCTCACATTGAACCCACAGCATGGGTGACTGAGAACGGCATGAAAGAGCAGTTCCTAAGCTCTGCTTGGGAGGATGCCCAAGATAGACAGATGGATGGATGGATGGATGGATGGATGGATGGATGGATGATAGATAGATAGATAGAAGATAGATAGATAGATAGATAGATAGATAGATAGATAGATAGATGATAGATAGATAGATAGGTAGGTAGGTAGGTAAAAAGATAGTACGATAGATAGATAGATAGATAGATAGATAGATAGATAGATAGATAGATAGATAGAAAGATAGATAATAGATAGCTTACTTGCCTTGCACGTAGCCAACCCAGGTTTAATCCCTGGCGCCACAACATATGGTCTTCTGAGCACCACCAGGAGTGATCCTTAAGTAACAGAGCCAGGAGTAAGCCCTGGGCACCTCCAGCTATGCCCCTGCACAGAAACAAACAAACTAACTAACATAAAAGCAACCTTTGGCTGCAGGGATAGTACAGGGATTAAGGCTTGCATGAGATTAACCATGGCTTGATCCCAGGGACCCCATCTGACCTCCTGAGCCCCTGAAGGAGTGATCCCTAAGCAGAGTGCTGCGGTAACCTTGAGCACAGCTTGGCTTGCCCCTCTCCACACCCTCCCAAATGAAACAAACTGATTAGCTGTTGAACAGCCCTGGGCAGGGATGAGCACTTGGGCTAATTTAGAGGCAGACCCCAGACAGAGACCCACACTTCCTGAGGGCTTTTGGGATAAGACCCCAGGCAGACCCACACATCCCGAGGGCTTTGGGGACAAGACCCCAGGGAGAGAGCCACATATCCTGAGGGCTTTGGGGATAAGGCTGGGAAGGTGTGAGAGCAGGAGGAAGTCTGGGAAGAGAGGGTCATGAGAGCCGGGGAGGACTTTCCCCCAAAAAGCACTTGTGTGGAATTCAAAGCTGTCCTGGGACATCAGAAAGCAGCAGCCGCTGACTTGGGCAGCTTTGATGATCTCTATGGGAATCACCCAAAAGGTGGGAGAAGAAACCAGAGGACAGGAGAAGCCAGAGGACAGGAGTCAAACTCACCAGGAGAGGACAAAGCAAAGCAGATAGTTCTAGAAGTTCAGTGGGTGGCAGCCCAGCCAAAGGGAGAAATGGTTTCATTGGCTGGTTGCTACGGAGCAGAGACTTGGGACGTCTCCTTCTTGCTAGAAAAGCTCTAGCAGAGTGGAGAACAGGGCCAGGGAGGGCGCTTGGGGCTGGTGTGGGGACTGTCAGTAACTCGGTCTCCTGGAGGGGGAAGAAACTGGCAGATGGAAGGAATAAGGAAGAATGGGTGGACAGGGGTAGGTTCAGGGAGGCAACAGGGTCAGCAATCACAGAGGCAAAGGATGACGATGTGGGAAGGTGTGGACAGTGGGAGTTGTGGACAGTGGGAGTTGTGGACAGTGGAGTTGTGGACAGTGGGCTTGTGGACAGTGGGGGTTGGCAAGAGTGAAGAATCAGGAGAGAGTTGCCCAGTACAGCAGGGAAGGCTTGAGACTACCCGCGGTTGTGACCATGACCTTCTTCACGGCATGGGGGTGGCAGCAAGGATATGTCTCTTCCCAATGTGTCCAGTAAAGTTACACTGGCAGCCTGGAAATGACCAGCATGGAAACATTTACACCATGGGAATCGGCAAATGCTACAAAGATGTTTTCAGTACATCTTGGAAATCTTGTGCCAGTCAAAACTTGAGAATGTACAGGAAGAACAAAGATGGTAAAAGTTTAAGCCAGAAGAGGGCAAAATTACATTTTTGTGTGATCCCATGCTTATTTGCTTAGAAATCCAAAAAGACCAGCTAGAAAACTCTTACAATTAATCAGGGCATTCAGTAAGATGCTGACTTCAAAGAAATATTCAGAAATCAATAGCTTTTCTAGGTACCCATATTAATCATAGAGAATGTATGATGGGGAAAGATGACATTCACAATGGCAACAAAAATACAAAATACTTAACAACAAACTTAGCATTCAAATGGGTGAGACAAAACTCAATAAACACCCAAGAGTGGACTCTATGGAAACACCCGCTGTGTCCATAGAAAAGATTAAAAAGAGTCAATTCCATTAAGATTAATCCATGCATTTAATCCAGCAGCAATTAAGTCCCAAAAGTATTTTCTTTCTTGCAAGCCTCAGTTCGCCAAGAGATATTAACAGTCAAGAATGCCTAAGAACCTCTTAATATCTTAATAAATAAAATTGATCAAGGTGGAAGCAATTTCCAAGGTCAGATATTAAAATGCAAACACCAGGAAAAGGCGGCTGCTCCCCGGCATCACTCATCTCTGGACTCTGTTTCTAGAACAACCCTGTGCCACAGACTGACTCAGGGAGAGACTCCGTGAATAAGTGAATGAGTAAAGATGCATCATAAAGGAATGACCTTTCACGACAGGTGAGGGCTAGGGATGCGCCAGGCACTGCATGTGTGAGACCCTGGGTTTGATCCCTGGCACCTTCCTTAAAAAGAAAATAGAGCGAGAGAAAGAAAAGAAAAAAAAGCCAAAGGTGATATGAATCAGCATACTTAAGCATATGAGTTCAACTAAGAAAATAAATCAATTATACATTACTATTTATTATATGGTAAGGGTGGCATTCCAAATCAGTAGGAAAAATCATGAATTATGTAATAAATAGTGCTGAGATAATTGGTTAGCTGTTTTTTTTTTAAAAAAAATAAAACAACCTAAAGCCAGACAATTGGACATATACTAATAACACAACTGGTTAAGCAGATTATGGTAGCTCAGAGTGATGGAGCGGCTGGGTCACAAAACCGCGGTTGTGATGGGACCGTGGGCCTGGTCACAGCCAGCCAGGCAGAAAGCAACAGGAAACTATAAAGGAACGCGGTTCACGGGACAAGAGAGGAAGTCAGAACTTGGGGTCACTCTTTGAGTCACGTCATCCATTGTCTGATCTGAGCAACTTACTAATGTTTTTTGTGCCTCAGTTTCTTTTTGGGAAATGATTGTAAAAAGCTGTGGATTCACCTGTGACTCCTCCAAAATCACTATCTTCCCGTTCATCATCTATTTGCTAGAGAGGGCACCAGTAATATCTCCATATGTCCTGTCTCATGCTAGTAGAACCCAAAGGCATCTGCTTGCTCCAGGAACATAAAGAGCCTCAAACCATTATATTAGGTCATGGGAATGACCTAATATAAATGTTACTGGTATTTGGCATATCAAATCACGACACGAGCAGCTTGCCAGGCTTGCTGTGCAGGTGGCATACTCTTGTAAACAATAAAGCATTTATAGATGAACCCGGGGCCGCTTCATGGCGCCTCATGAGCGGCTGGGCACAGAGAGAGCAAGTAGCAGCTCTGCCCCATGTCTGTGAGTCTCTGGTTCAGCATACCTGGGCGGTAAAAAAAAAAAACTGCTGCAGGGTGGGTGTCAATGATCCGGGCTGTGATAGACTGGTCTGCTGGGTGGAGTTGTGATGAGAAAGAAGTCCAGATATGGAAACGGCAGCCCCCATGGAGTCGGGGGTCGCCTGGCTTGTTGTGAGGCTCTGCTGGGGTGGCAGGCCAGGGCTAGAACCTGCCATGCCTCCCAGGCACCTCATGAGCGGCTGGGCACAGGGAGAGCAAGTAGCAGCTCTGCCCCATGTCTGAGAGTCTCTGGTTCAGCATACCTGGGCCGGATTGAAAGAAAACTGCTGCAGGGTGGGTGTCGATGATCCGGGGTGTGATAGTCTTGTCTGCTGGGTGGAGTTGTGATGAGAGGGAAGTCCGGATGTGGAAAAAAGGGTGAAAAAGGCACGGGCAGTGGTTGGTGCCATGCTGAAGTTGGGGTAGGAACAAGATTCTTATTCCGGGGAGGGACCTGAGGTAGGCAGAGGGTGATGCCGTGTTCCCCGTGGGAGGGTGAGGTGAGTAGATGCGTGGCCATGAGCAGCTAGCACCCATTCTAGGTGTCAGGTCCTCTTCTGGGAAGTGCCTGATGGCGCTCCTGGCTGTCTTGTAAGAGGATCTCAGAAGAGCAGGTGCATGAGAGGGAAGAGTTTCACTCAAATGAGGGACACAGACCTAGTTTCCAAGGATGTTGCAGAGCAATTGCCCAGAGAGCCCAGGATCCTATCCGGGCCTGATGACCAGCTGCAGGACCGGATGTAGGGTCTGGTTCTGGAAATAGGGTCTGGGCACTGGAAGCAAGGTCAGAGCGCCGGAAGTAGAGTCTGGGTGCCAGAAGTAGCCCAGTTGAGCTGTGACTGGGGCTCGTGAAGGCCTTTGACCATGGCATGCAGGACTGCAGGGTTGGGATTTGGGGGCACTGTATGGTAGAGGACAGGGGATGTGGGGGTCGAGGAGAGGGTGGTGAGGGCCTTTCTGCGTGGCCAATATATTCCTGGTCTCAGCAGAGGCACGGAAGGAGGAGGGGCCCTCTGGGCAGGGCAGGGCAGGGAGGGACTGCCTCCTCCCCCCCTCTTTGTCCCCCAAGTGTTATTTCTGCAAACATAATAAACCCCTGTGCTTCCAAGCACACACTGGCTCCCAGAACCATGCGGCTAAAATGACCTCTTATTGGGGCTAATGAGGTGTCCCTTTGTTCTGAGGCAAGAGGCGTGAGGAGCCCCAAGAGCAGGCCTGGAGGCAGCTGATGTTGACTGACTCTGGCCAGCCCCAGGGCTGTTAACTCAGGCCAGAGAGAAGGGGCCTTTCCTGGGGTATTGTGGGCCCAGGTGTATGTATGGGGCTCCTGACATTTGTGGGGGCCTTTTGTTTGGTGAACACCCCTGGAGACTTGGGGAAGAGCCCAAAACTGAGACCAGGCCTGATGTCCCTAACAGTCTCCCACTCAACTCCTGTAGAGAGGATCCCTCAGTCAGGAGGGGGCTCTGTGCTGAGTGCAAGGGTGCAACCACCCTCCGGAGACCCCGGGCAAGTCTGGTAAACTGAGACTCAGACTCGGGAGACCCAAAATGGACACAAAGACCCAAAATGGACACAAAGAGGTCACGGCAGAGAGAGTCCATAGCTGTGGGCATGCGGTGGCACCTCACCAAACCACAGGTGCCAATCCCGGGTTCAGCCACTGTCGGCAGTGACATCCCAATCTGCTGAGCTCAGTCTGACCCGGCTGTCTTCATGTGTCTGTCCAGGCAGCAGGAACCTAAAACCCCAGATGGTGACCCAACAGCAGCGGAAACCTGGCCAGGGTCTCACTGGGCTTTGGTGCCTGGGACCCAGGGAGATCTCGGGCTGCTCGCTGGGACACCCGTCCCACTCCCCAAAGCCCCACCCTCTGGGGTTTCAGCATAGGCATGTGGGGAACCCACAAATGTTTAGACCTTAACACCCCCAGGGCCTTGCTGACCCAGCCATAGCACTGCCCTGCCCCTCCTGCTTCTTGGACCCCCTCACCAGCCTGGGGGATCACAGTCACCCCATGCCTCTGGGCAGGAACCTTGCTGGGTGCACGGACCTCAGCATCTCCCCACAGGGGCTATGACACAGGAGTCTGTGTCTGAAGGTTTGCAGACAGGAGAAGGCTCGCTGAAACCTAAATTCTCCCTTTGCATTGCCAGCCAGAGCCTTGGAAAATGGCAGTGTTCAACAAAAGCTAGTTCTCCGCTCTCTCCTGGTACCTTCCACAACGGCCAAGATTGAGTATCTCATCAGCATTATAATAAAATGGAGCTGAATGAAGACTTTTTTCCTAAGGTAAGACTTTTAAAATCTGTATAAGTGTTGGAGAGATAGCAAATGCTGGAGATCAGAGGTAACTACAAGAGTATGCCACAGCATGGCAGAGCCTGGCAAGCTCTCCGTGTCGTATTTGATATGCCAAATACCAGTAACAATTATAGACCTCATTCCCATGACCTGATGGAATGGTTTGAGGCTCTTTATGTTCCTGGAGCAAGCAGATGCCTTTTGGCTCTACTAGCATGATACAGGACATATGGAGATGTTACTGGTGCCCGCTCGAGGCAAATCGATGATAAACGGGAAGACAGTGATACAGTGATACAGTGATATGTTGCTGATTACAAACATACATCTCACAATGATGTTGCTAAAGGCATCATCTTTAGCAACGTCTTTAGCAACATCTGAGGATTTACTGAGCAGTTTGGTGCTAGTTGAGAACTGTGTTATTGTTTTTGCTCATGGAGCTTAGTGGGCTTCTATGCAACCTTCCTATTTAACTTGCTGCTGTCCTGCTGGGCCGTTAGTTCTGTGACATTTGGAGTTCTTGCATGGGCATGTATGTGGCTGAATCCTCCAAGAACTGTGGACTGGTATGGTTCAGAGGCTTGAGTCTCTCTGAGAGGAGTAGCGGAGCTGGGCTGTTCATGCTGGAGAAGTCAGGTGTGGGTGGAGCACTCGGTCCTCTGGTAGGGCAGGTACTCAACCTCCCCTATCCTGAGACGGTTCTAGAGATCTCAGGCAGGAAACCAGACCTATCTGTAATGGCACAGTCATGGCTTCTCTCCTGATATATTCATTCTTATTTTAAGTCATTTGTAAAAAGAAAAAGAGATTGAGGCGTATAGAAGGAAGAGAGAGAAATAAAGATGTAAACATGTGCACATTTCATACACTGATATTTTGATATTTCTGTTAGTGTTATTTGCAGATAAGATGCCCTTTGTCTATAGTTATTTGGGGGTGTACTCCTAAGAACAAGGGCTTTCTCTTTTATAATCAGGACCCCTTTTTAGAAAGCGTATGATAGAGCTTCATTGCAGTGCACTTATTTATTCCACGAATCTTATTCAAATGTCTCCAATTTCCCCCATGAAGTCCTTTTGTATCTTCTTCATTTGCCAACCAGGATCCAAAGCAGGGTTCACTCATTGTATTTAATTAATCTGATTAAGATCATGATGAAAGTTAAAAAGCACAGAGGGGAGGAACCAGAAGCTGGTCTCTTCCTTCCTTTTCACTTGAGATAAAATTCATCACCGAAACTAACTAAAGTTCAGACACTTTTCATTGATCTTTTATTAATTTATTACATGTGGGTGCTCCCAAGTGGTGCTCTGGAGGTCCAACGTCCCTCCCCTTCCCAGTACTTCTCTGCAAAAAAGGCTGTTGGTTCAATTCAAGGACTCAAGGGTTTGGTGTATTTGGGCCTGTGGTGTCAGGGGTTACACTGACTTCTCTGGGGGCCCTTGTGGGGCTCCAGAATCATATCCAGTGCTGCTGGGTGTGGAACGGAATCAGCAATCCAATGGGGTCAGTTGCATGCAAGCCTTTGCCTTAACCCCCATACCCTCTCTCTGGCTCCCCATTCAGAAGCTTTTGGTGTGCTCATAATGCTACAGGATCATGACCATCCTGTTGCCAGACTTTTCACCACCCCAATGAGAACCCCTGTGTCCACTGAGCAGTCTGTAACCCCCACTTTCCCCCCAGGCCCCAGCAAACATTTCCTCTGGCTCCATGGCTTTGCCTGCTCTGGACACTTCCTCTCAAAGGATCATGCGATGCGGGATATGGTCTGAGCACTGGCGTTTTATACCAAACAGAATGTTTGTAAGATTTCTCTATGTTACACGTGTAACACAGCTTCATTTCTTCTGATGGCTGTATAACATTCATTTGCATGGATTAGGTTGTAATTTGCTTATCCACCCTTTAATTGATGACTTTTGCATCATATTGAGCATTGCTGCTATGAAAATGAATGTATAAGTGTGCTTGACAATATAGATGCTTTCAATTCTCTGTCATATTTCTAAGAGTGAACTGACAAACTTTTCCACAGAGGCGGTCCCATTTTACATTCCTACATGTGATGGATTGGGGTTCTAATTGTTCCACATTCTTGTCAACTCTTGTTATTTCCCACTTAAAAAGTTAGTATAGTCAGCCCAAAGAGTTTAAAGTGGCCTCTCACTGTCTTTTTTTGATTTTCATTTCTCTACTCTATAAAGTTGAGTATTTTTATGGGACAATTGGCCATTATTTATCTTCTTTCTTAAAATATCTTTCTTTGCATTTTTTAAACATTTATTTAAATGGTGGAGGTGGGACGGTTGGGGTCATAGCTGAGAGTACGCATGGGCTACTCCTGAATCTGTGTTCAGAAGTTGTTCCTGGCAGTGCTTGGGGACACCATGGGGTTCTGGGAATGAAACTAGGGTTGGCCACCTATTAAATCAGGACTTTACCCCCTGTAACGTCTTTTCAGCCCTTTCCCTGTTTTTCAATTGGATTATTTATGTTTTTGTGATTAAGTTTGTGTGTATTCTTTTCCTAATTCCCTCAGTTGTTGTTGCAATGACTGGGGGTTGCACATACTCGTGGTTGTGGTGCTTATGCATTTAGTTGTGGTGCTTGGACATCAGGTTGTGCCAACTGCACACAGTCTGGTGTGGGCAGTTGTGCTCAGTGAGGGCTGTGGTGGTCACACATATGCTCACCAGGCATCACACTTTTTTGTTAAGTGCCTGCAACATCTTTTAGTTGTGTTGTTGTTAGAGGGTTTCACCTACCTCTGGCTATGGTACAGCTGTCAATTGCTTTGGGGGCCCAGGATGTCAGATAACAAAGCTGCCAGACTCAAATAGTAGAGCTGCCAGGATCACATGTGGCACACACGGTAGCACTAGGGATCAACCCCACGGCCAGGGGCTGAGAAAGCAGGTGCTCTCACCACTGGACCATCCCTGAGCCCGTGTATAAGTTATAAATGTACTTTATATATTCTGGATACTAAACCTTGCCTGCCCCTCGAGGTTGCAGGTGTGGCTGCAGTGCCCAGCTGCGCCAGCAGGTGGCAGACAGGAGACAGGCTTGTCGACACCCAGGCCTCTGCCCTGTGGGCCCTGGGTGGTTGATGGTCTGACATAGAAAAAGATTGGGCCCACTGGGCCACTGGGATGAACCCAGAGCCATGACAGAGCCTGGCAAGCTACCCGTGGTGTATTTGATATGCCAAAAACAGTAACAATAATGGACCTCATTCCCAATGAATGGAGACATTACTGGTGCTCACTCGAGCAAATTGATGAACAACGGGAAGACAAGTGACAAGTGACTAAACCTTCTTTAGAATGTGATTTGCAAATATTCCCATTCTTTATACTTCCTTTTTACTTTTTTGATAATGTCCTTTTGACACACAATAAGTTTTTACTTTTGATGTGGTCCAAGATAGATATATTTTTCTTGTGTTTGTTCTCTGGGTATTGTAACTAAGAAACCATTCCAAATCTAGAAATCCGTTAATATTTCATTTACACCCATGTTTTCTTCTAAGTGCTTGATAGTGTTAGCTGTTATATTTAGGTCCTTAATCTCTTTTGTGTTTGCTTTTTGGGTCACACCCGGCAATGCTCAGGGGTTACTCCTGGCTCTGCACTCAGGATTTACTCCTGGCGGTGCTCGGGGATCATATGGGATGGCAGGGATTGAACCCGGGCCGGCACAGGCCAGCCCCGTGCAAGGCAAATGCCCTACCTGCTGGGCTATCTCTCTGGCCCCCTTTATGTTAATTTTTGTATAATACATGAAGTAAGGTCTGATCTCATTCTTTGGCGTTGCAATCCACGTGTCACAGCGCCATTGGTTGAAGGGGCAGACTTCTGTGGTGCCTCTAGCTAGTAATTCCCTTTCTCCAGGGAGAAGTCTGGTTCTCCTGTCACATTTCTGGGCCAACCCCTCTAGCTATGCTCTCTGTCTACCCAGAAACCAGTACCAGTTGGGTTTTAGACAATATGTGAATGAGGTAAAGTTGTCCCTCCAAGGGAACAAAACTGACCATGTCCCTGGATGCTACCAGGAAAGAAGTTTCAGGGCAGCCCTTACCTCTCTCTTCCGGTTTGGCTTGATGGAATGGGATGGGTGGAGGCAGTCCAGAGTGCAGACAAAGCCAACAGAGCAGAAGACATTTGTCCTGGGGGGACCCACCGGCACCTGCTCTTATTTTACTAGACTCAAGGTTGGGCGTGCAAGGGCTCAAGGGCCTTCCTGTCAGCATCTTGTAACACGACCATCTCAGTGCTGTCGGACACCATGAGAGAATGAAGGAATAAATGAATGCATTGAAGAAATGCTTGGGGCGCCATTGGAATTGCAAAGGGGGTGACTTTTTGGGACACCTGTGGTGTCTGAGAGCACAGGGACTTGGGAAGAGTAGGAAAGGTAACTAGGATTTGGTTTTGGTTTGAGGGAATTGGTTGGTGGAGACTTGGGCCTCGGGATAGAAACAGGATGTTCTATCTGGCAGCTGAGTTTTGAGTCATCACTTGTGGAATTATCCTGGAAATGGGACTTTGTTTCATAGCCTTGTGCTGGCCAACGCTGAGAACATGCATGTGGATTCCAGTTTGAAAAAGAATAAGGAGCAAACAGAGAGAGAGAGAGAGAGAGAGAGAGAGAGAGAGAGAGAGAGAGAGAGAGGGAGACTAGAGAGCTATAGAGACAGGGGTGAGGCCAATGGGGACTTAGAAGGACTGAGCTGGACAAAGGAAAGAGGAGGGAAGGGAGAGAGAAGAGGGAAGAACAGTTAGCAAGGGCTACAAGTTGGGAGTGAAAGGCATCTGGCAACCTTGCCCTTGCCTATGAAATGATATTAACATTTTATTATTGTAAGGTGAGCTTTTTAAAACGGAATTTTAAATGTTACCCTGCTGTTCGGGAACACAAAAAACCTTTAATTTTATGCAAATGAACAGCGAGGAGCTGAGCGCTTAATGTAAACGAACACTTTCTTTGTAGGAGAGGTTGGAAGGGAGAGAAAAAAATTCCCCAGGATTCTTTAATTGCTGTCTGAAATTATGTAAATCCCAGCGCCAGGCAGAACACAATTACCCCGCGGCCCTCCCTGCCAGCACTGCTAATGTCTAACAAAATATCGGTGGGTGACATTTAGACGAGGTAATGCAAATGAGAATTAATTTTTTTCCAAGACAAAGGGCAGCTGAAAGATCACCTCATTCATATACAGGAGCAGGGAAGCTGGAGAATGCCGGAGGGAGGGAGGCGGGAGCAGACCAGGAGTCCTGGTCTCTGGCTCCCAAGGAGGGGGTGGGGAAGGGCCCCTCCTTGGACCCAGGTCTCCAGCTTTCTGGCCCCAGAGCCTTAGATCACAAGCTCTGACTGCATTTCCCCGGTAGCTCATGTGAACTGCCAGGGGAAACTCCAAGCAAGCAGGGCTGGAGCAAGCAGGGGAGGCCCCGGCTCCGTTCTTGAGTTCTTAGAGCACCATCAAAAACTTAGTCTTGGGATGCTCCAGGCCACCCGCTGGATGCTATCGTGACCTGTCAGAGGGAGGAAATTGGGTCTGGTGTCCCCACAAAAGCACTAATGGCCTGTACTGACACTTTTCTCCATTCCTCTTCCCTCTCCTTCCTTCTTCCCCTCCCTCTTCCCTCCTTCCTCCTCCTCTCCCTTCTCCTCCTCTCTCTCCTCCCCCTTCTCCCCTTTCCTCTCCTCCTCCCCTCCCTTCCTCCTTCTTTCCCTCCCCCTCCCTTTTATCTCTCCACCGGTCCCTTCCTTCTCTTCCCACTTAAGATATTTTCATGTTTAAACAGACTTTTAACGCCTGCAGAGAGAAAAGCAGGCCCCACTAGAGCATCCACTCAAGTGGATTCTTTTCTCCCTTTAAATTACCTTCCAGCATCTCCTAGGCTGGGAGACCTTAGAGGGAGACCTTCCCAGACCCTAGAGACGTTGTCTCCCTCCACCCACAGCTCTGTACCTAGGTCTTTGCCTCCTGGTTCTTCCTGAAAATTTCATTAACACGGTTAAGTTCGCTTTCCCCCTACGAGTCATTGCATGGAGCAGTCTATGGTCAACTCAGCCCCTGTCTAGAACATTGCCTGGCACTGCTTTGGCTCAATAAATATTTTATGAGTTCATGAATAAATTAGTGATATAAAAAGGAGATTGTGTACTGGTCAAAGTGATGGTGATGGCTTATATATGTAAAATGGGAAGCAGCAAGGGATAATGATTCTCTTAGCTGTTACTCATGAAATTCTGGAAATACTTGGTGTGGGAGGGAAACATTTCGGAGAAGAGAGGTCAGGAATCTTGCAGCTGAGGAGAATGTTCTCTGTGAACTGAGTTTCAGTGCCTGCAGCTCACATCTTCAATTCCACTGACTGTTGTGACTTAACTGAGTCAACTTCTGATTGTCTGTGTGAGTCTTTAATGCCAGTTTTTTAATCCTGAGACAATTCCTCTAGTCGAGTGAAAGACGCCGGAGCTTCAGCAAATCCAGAGACAGATAACTCTCTGTTAAAAATAAAACACGAAACACTGCATGTATTTTTTTATTATCGACCTTAAAAAGATATTATCTGTAGCTATTGCTTTTAAAGGATGATATGATAGCTAATCTATTTTTTCTTTATTAAAAAAGCCTATAAACCACCATAGATCAACAATCATGCAAGAAGTAGAAACTATTTTCTACTTTCCTACTGTGAAAAGCTCGGGGCAGACAGTTTCAAAGATGAGTTTGTCCACACCTTCAAAGACCAGATAACACCAATGCTGACAATTCTTCAGGAATTACAGGGAGAAGGGAGAAACTTTCTTTTTCTCTTCTCTTGTAGACACAAAACCAATCATACTTCTTCAGCAAGGAGGAGCCTGGGAAGAAAAAGGGAAATTTCTCTGGATGTATCAGACATGGAATATAGGAGTTTTGATGGAAGATGAGAGGCCAAACCACAGGCAGAAGCCAGTCAGACTTGACAACAGCAAGAAACATCAGAGAGGACAGAGAGAAGGGTGTGTTACTGCCAGCAAGGGCAGAGGTCAACAGGGAGGCTGGAACCGGGGCTATGGCAATCGGGGGGGAGTAGGCTACCAGGCTGGGGCCACAGCAGAGGACAGAAGGAAGGA
>JAJIBD010015842.1:0-19963 GCA_021461705.1 Cryptotis parvus | reverse complement strand
CAGAGACCTGCAGGTGGTGCTATCTCAGTGAGGTGAGATAACCAAAAGAATGCAACAGTTTGTTAACTTAGCCTTCCTCAATTGCCCCAGAAGACAAGATCTTGTTCATATAACTCCATCTAGGGCTAATTAGAGACAACAAGGGAACATGCAGAGAAATGACCTAGGATAGCCTTGTCTGTGTAACTGCAGCTTGATTAACAGTCTCGCTAGTAGAATTCTACATACTAACTCTATTGGGGAGACAGTCTGCCAGAAGACCCGTGTATCTGTTAACAGGCAGTATACATCAGACCTTTCTTTGCATATCCTTAGATCTACTTACTGCTACATCTTCTCTGACAGAGTGCAAGATGGCTACCATGTATTGGCCCTGAAGGGAATGTAGCCATGGTCCAGCCTTATATAGCCCTTATGGCTTTTAAATTGATGGGTTCGAGACATGCTGGAGCAGTGGGGAGCAGTGATTCACATACCTCGTATAATCCCCATGGGGCACCTCTTCCAGCTCTCCCTAATGAGCCTTACTCCAGAAAGTGATGCTTTTTAATTGGGGCGCTGTGGTTAAGCATCTACCACCTATCCGTATTCAGTGGAAGACTAACAAACCTATATGGACACCATAGTGGCTCCTCAATATCAAAAAGTTAGATATGCTGACAAATCTAATGGAAGAATAGCTTAATTTAGGACATATTGAGCAAACGCTTTCAGAATGGAATTCTCCTGTTTTTGTGATACAGAAAAAAAATAGTCAAGTGGCGTTTGCTGATTGACTTAGGGAATGTCAATTCTACTATGGTCCCCATGGGAGCCCTGCAACTTGGGTTCCTCTCTCCAGCAGCTATTTATAAAGATTGGCCACTAATTATCATAGATTTTAAAATACTTATTATATAACATACCTATCCACCCAGATGATTGTAAAAGGTTCGCATTTTCAGTTACTTCTATTAACCATAAAGGCCTTTTATGTAGGTTTCAATGGACAGTATTGCCTCAAGGAATGACTAATTCACCTACAATATGTCAATACTTTGTTGATGACATTTTTCTGACCCACACATGCTAAATTTCCTGGTGCATACATCATTCATTACATGCATGATTATCTTGCTAGCTTGTGATAATTCCAGAGATCTCCAGAATTTATATAATGATCTAATGACAGTTGTACCAGAGGCTGGTTTACAAGTAGCTATGGAAAAAATCCAGATGCAGCCTCCATATGAATATTTGGGCTTTGCTCTTGACTGCACTATAGTGCATCATCAAAAACTTTCCATTCTTCAGAAGAAACTCAAAACCTTGAATGATTTTCAAAAACTGATGGGAAATAACAATTAAGTGTGCCCCTCCCTTGGGATTCCTATCTGTGAGCTCAGTAATTTGTTCCACTCCCTTGAAGGTGATCCTGCTTTGCAAATCCCAAGAAAACTAACTCCTGAAGCTCAGAAAGAATTAGACTTGTTCATGGACTGGCTTCAAAAATCTTGCCTCTCCAGATTTAATCCTGGACATAAAGTATTGTTATTGGTCTTTAGCACCCCAGAGTCGCCAACAACTGTTATAGCCCAATTATCTGGACCAATAGAATGGTTTTACTTACATAACAAGCAGAATCATAGTACTGCTACACCTTACCTTGAGATGCTAGCCAACCTTATAATTATAAAGGAAGATTAAGAACCCAATTATTACTTGTACATGATTCTCATGTAATTACATGAATTACATGTATTACCATGTATTATCATGTATTACCTGAACCTAAGAAAGAAATTGAAGCCGTTTTACCACTCAGTGAAATCCTTCAAAGTGCTTTAGCAGATTTCTTAGGAGAAATATCTTACCCAGCCGGAAATCTTACACAGCTGGAAAAACCTGGGAATATCTGAAAAGGACACCTCTTGTAATTTCCACCATTGTGCACTCCTCACCCATTCCTGATCCTCCAATGTGTTATACTGATGGTTCCTCATCAGGAAGGGACGAAATTGCTGATCATTCATTGACCACTACTGCACATACCTGTCGGGGATGCTTCCAGGGTCCCCAACAGTGCAGGGAAGTGAGTTCCCTTCTACCTCCGAGCCGGCGGGAATGGATAAAGACTCAGGAATCCAATGCAGTTTTAAAAGGCTTTACTTATCACAGGTCCAGGCATACAAATCCACAATAGGAAAAACCCTGTGCTTAGGATTCCTTGCTAGAACCCCAGCCATGTGTAGGCCAAAATGGCGGCCACCACGTGTAAAGGCCCTGTAAAGAGGGAGACAAAAGACAAGACTCCCAAGAAGGGAGCTCACAAAGAGAGAGCCCAAAAAGAGACTTGAGAGAGGAAGCAGGCTAGTATTATACCCCTGCAAATCAGAACACCCTCTCACTGTTATGGAAAGCAGGGAGGGTCAAATGCCCTCAGGTAATTTCTCCAAGCACCTCACCTAGGCCCTTTTATATGCTAATGTCAAGAGCCAAGATCTGCCTGGAAAAGCCTTTCTAAGGTAGAGAAGGGGGTTTCCAGTTTCGAGATGGCTTGTCTCTGTACCAAAGTCTAATATTAGTACCAGTCAAATATTTTTCCAAGCCTTCACAAGTCTCATCTACTTGATGGTAGTTTTGTATTTTAGTTGCCTTTGAGTATATCAGGGAGCCATGGTTGCTTGCTAGGAGGCAAACAGCATTTCTCTCTGGTGTAATTACTTATGGATCCCTACGTGGCTAGGCAAATATGCTGGTAAGATCTAGCTAGTCCCACAATGATTGTAGTAGCATGGGAGAATATTTCTACCAGCTAGTACAGAATACATGGTCAGATAAACTGCCACGTTTAGACTACCCCCTTATCTACAAAGTGATTTGCAGGTGGCAATTCAGAGCAGATGCAGCAGCTCTTAGAGGAGTCCTGCAACACATACCAATTATAAATCTGTTCAACAAGTGGAACTTACCACCCTGATACATTTACTATCCCATATATCTGGCCCATGTGATGAGTGATTCTGCATATGTAGTTGTTTTTCCTGGAATTGTCACTGCTTCTTTAAATGCCTATAATCCTATAATTCAAGATTTACTATAGAAACTACAAGATCTCCTCCAAAAGACAACATTTCCTGTATATATATGTATATATATATACATATATATATATATATATATATGTGTGTGTGTGTGTGTGTGTGTGTGTGTGTGTGTGTGTGTATCTCCCATATCTGTTTTCCCAGCCAGTTCCTCTGGCCGATGGTTCGAGGAAATGAAGCAGTAGATCTCTTGGCAGCACCCCAGTATTTAAATCAGCTGAGGAAGAGCACCAGACTCTACATACAAATGCCCACCTCCTTCATGTACACCCTGGCATTCCATGGAGACAAGCTAGACAAATTGCCCATAATTGTCGTGTCTATGCTCATTTACACTGTACATCTCATGGGGCCGGAGCTAATCCTCGAGGTGTACAGACAAATGAGCTATGGCATTGGATGTTACACATACTAACTTATTCCCCAACAAACCTTTTCTTCATGTGGTCATTGATACTTAATCTCGTTTTATATGGACTGTTCCTATGACTTCTGAAAGAGACAAATCTGTCTGTTCCTTTTTACCTCAGTGCTGCTCTGCCATGGGTATTCCCCATACCATAAAACAAGCAATGGTCCTGCTTACACCAGTAAAACCTTCAAATCCTTTTTGCGATGAGTGGCAAATCAAACATATTATAGGAATCCCTTATAATCCACAAGGACAAGGAATTATTAAACGTGCACACAGAACACTTAAAATGTAGTTATTAAAGCAATGAAAAACAACTATGCTCCAATGGTTTCTTTATTTTTAACATTATTCACTTCATTTTTTTAATTTACATAGGGAGATTCTGCAGCTGAACACTTTCAACAAGATATGCAACTAAAAAATAAAGTCAATTGACCAATCGGTGAAAAATTATGATAGATGGATTGCAGGTCAACGTCTCATTTGGGGAAGAGGTCATGCTTTCATTTCTACAGATGATAACCCTGCCAAGAAACGCTGGGTTCCTCTGCGACTTGTCAAGACTAGTATTCTCCAAGAATCAAAAAACACCTAATTCTTTCAATATAAGCCTTAAATTTTAAATTGCAAGCTGCTGTTTAAACCTCCCAGTTTGGTTCATTTTAATAATGATCTTGTTTTGCAGCCTGTTGATCATGGTTCAAGGCTAATAATAATGATCTATTATTATTAGATTATTAATGTTTTAGTTGGAGACAAACCCTTGTCTTATGTAATGCAAAAAAATAGTAGTTTCTAATTGTTTAATGTATAAGTGTTAATCTTTTCTTGTTGCCTTGGAGTGAGTTTAAAGGTGAGAGCAGATGAATATTCCTCAAGGAGAAAGCATTTTGAAAGAATTTTCTATGGTTTTTGAGTATAGGAATAACTAATGAAGTTTTTTAATGCTTTGAAGAAAATGGACTACTGTGTGTGGTGTTTAGTGTCAAGGTTTTAAAAAATTAATGAGTTTTCTAATGTTCTATATACAGATTAAAAAAGGGGTGGAGAAAAGGGTAAACTTCGAGCATAGTGCTCAATGTCAAAATATTTCAAGGATTAATAATAGAGCTTCCTTTTTAAAGATTTTGTTCACAGATATTTACAGAAAAAAGAACTTGGCTGTTACAAATTCCTTCTATGATGTTTAATGTTTTTTAACTCTCATCACAGTGCTCATTACAAAAATGTTTGCTAAAAAAGGAAAAAAAGTTTTTCTAACGATTCTGTTCACAGGATAAAACATTGGATTGCAGTAGGCTTGCATTTCGGCACTCAATAATATGAGACTCCTAAAACAGTACTCATTACAAAAAATCTAATAATTTGCAAATATGATTTTTCTCTAATGTTTCTATTCACAGGAAAGGACACTTTCTCACTATCATATTTGCTGGCTTTATACTCATGAAGCTCTTAATTCATTACCATTTATCACCCTAAATGGGTCATATATACAGCTATAAGATACTGATTGATCAAATGTGTGTACGCATGTAACCTCAAAGAGAGAAGAGCGGAAATACTGGAAGATGCAGCAGAAGCCAGGAAATGCACTCGCAATGCCCACCTGTCCTTCTCCAACTATAAGACCAAGATGACTGCCCTCCAACATCCTGATGGATCTATCACATCTTCCAGAAAGGCAATGGAGAATATTATCCATGACTTCTACTCAGATCTGTTTGATAGTCACCTCTACCTGCCCACACTACTAAATTCCGCAGGATGGATATTTTGTTCCCAACATTTTCCCTTCTGAAATCCAGCATACCATTTCATTGGTAAAGAAGGTTACAGCACCAGGCCCAGACAAAGTCAGACCCGAACACCTGAAGAATCTGCCTTCAGTACTCATCAATACACTGGCTCGGCTCTTCACAAGCTACATTTCTGAATGCAAGGTGCCCTCTTATTGGAAAACCAGCAGGACAGTTCTACTGTTCAAGAAGTGAGATATCCACGACATTGGCAGCTATCGCCCCATCTGCCTGTTGTCCATCATCTACAAGCTGTTCACTCGTGTCATCCTGGAACAGGATTGGCAGAACATTATATGAAGGGCAACCATGCAAGCAAACTGGCTTCCAAAAAGGATTCAGCACAACAGAACATATCAACATGGTAACCAAACTCATTGAAGTTTGTAGGGAGTTCAGGATGCCACTCTGTCTCACGTTCATTGATTTGAGGAAAGCCTTTGATTCTGTGGAGACTGAAGCAGTCATCGAAGCCCTAGCCAAACAGGGCATTCAAAACCAATACATCAAGATCCTTCGTGAGCTCTATTACGGATTCACCACCAGGATCTCACCATTCTACAAAGAAGTGATCATCAATGTCAAAAAGAGGGGTTCAGCAGGGTGATACCATTTCACCAAAACTCTTCCGCGCCACCCTCAAGAACATCATGCGATAATTAGAATGGGAAGGAATGGGCGTGAAGATAGACGGTGGGCAACTAAACCACCTCTGCTTTGCTGATGACATCATTCTAATAACACCAAATATTAGCCAAGCGGCACGAAAGCTGGCTGACTTCGACCGATAACGTGGAAAGATCGGCCTACAGCTGAATCTCAGCAAAACTATGTTCATGAGAAATAAACTAGTTCCAGAGGCTCCATTCACTCTAAATGAAACAAACATCTCTGAATGCAGCAGTATTGTGTACCTAGGTCGAGAAGTCAACATGATGAATGACCTAAAACCTGAGCTGCGCAGGAGGAAGAGAGCAGCAAGGAATGCCTTCAAAAGCATCAAAGAAATAGCTAAAAGGACAAAGAACCACCGGCTCCAGGCACATCTCTTCAACTCCACCATTCTCCCTGCATTAACATACGCCTCAGAGACCTGGGCCCTATGAAAACAGGATGTAAATGCTATTCGGGTCTCCCAGAGAGGAATAGAAAGAGCTATGCTTGGAATATCACGCCTCACTCAAGTGAAAGAAGGAATCCGAGCTCCGACCTCTGTGTCTGTTCCAGAGTCAGGAACGCTGTCTTGTTTGCCAAGGCATCAGTACTCAGATGGGCTGGACTTTAATGCGATTTGGAGATGACCACTGGACTAGAACTGTTACCTACTTGTCGGGCGCTCCGCCGGGGTCCCCGACAGTGCCGGAAGCGAGTTCCCTTATACCTCCCGGCGAGGAACGGATAAAAACTCAGGAATCCGATGCAGTTTTAAAAAATGCTTTACTTATCACAGTTTCAGGCATACAAATCAGCAAAAGGAAAAACCCGATGCTTAGGATTCCAGGCTAGAACCCCAGCCACTGCAGGCCAAGATGGCGACCACCACGTGTAAAAGCTTCCAAGGGGAATGAACGCTCACAAGGAGAGAGATCCCACAAGGAAGAAGGAAGGGAGAGTGGGAACCGCTAGTTTATATCCCTGTAACTCAGACCTTCCTCCCACTGTTATGGAAAGCAGGGAGTGTTAAATGTCCTTAGGTAATCCCCTCCCTGCACCTCACCTAGGCCCTTTAGTATGCTAATGTTTTGAGCCAAATGCAAGCGGCCCTTAAAGGAGTCCTGCAACAACTCCCCCTGATTAGTTTACTAATAAAATTTGAAAAGGTAAGAAATATTTAGTAATGTACAGAAAATTAAGATAAGAAAAAACAATTCGAATTACAAAATGATAATACATGTTACTTTAGGATCCTAACTTGTTTTTGGACCCAAAGCAAAGTTCAAGACAAAGTGTTTCTAGCTGTCTGATTATAACGGACTATAGTTTGCACTGTCCATAATTTGTGAGAGTCAATTTGCTATATTTTATGTAAAGTCGGGTGTCTGGAACAAAGTCTGTGGGGCTACTTCTGGAACAGCAATAGCAGTGATCATATGAGTATGAGTCTCTGGAGAGCAGCGATCAGGAACTCGTTGAATTGTCAGGAACACTGGATCGGGTCTCAGGAACACTGGAACAAGTATCTCGAATTCTGGAACAGGAGTCTTGAGTGCTGGAACAGGTGTCTGGAACATTGGTGTAATATCTAGAACTCTGGAACAGGAGTCTTGAGCGCTGGAAGAGGTGTCCGGAACATCGGTGTAATATCTCGAACTCTGGAACAGGAGTCTTGAGCGCTGGAGCAGGTGTCTGGAACATCGGTGTGGGCGCCTTGCAGGGCTTCTTCAGCAAGTGGACACCGGCACCGGTAACTGTACCTGTAGCTTAATTTTAGGCGAGACAAAAACACTTTTCGAGGTTAATCACAAGTAGAGATTTTAAGGCTTTGTAGGGATCCAAGTCTGGGATGGAGAGAAGAGACATAAAGAAGCTCCAACATGGGTGGAGCAAGGAAATAAGTATGAGAATTGATGATTTTAAAATTGGTAATTCTAGTGGATCAGCAGTGGAGCTGATGAATGTAATAGAGGTTTGTAGTGGTCAGAAATTGAGAAGGTAGTAGTTGAGACATAACATAGACACAACATTAATCACAAAACATAATGGTGGCCACCACATGCACACACACGCACACATACATTTGATCGATCAATATCTTACAGCTGTATATGTGGACCCATTTAGGGTGATAAATGGTAACGAGTCAAGCGCTTCATGAATATAAAGCCGGCAAATGATGGTGAGAAAGTGTCTTTTCCTGTGAATAGAGCATTGGGAAAATATTAGTTTTGCAAATTATTAAATTTTTAGCGAGCACTGTTTTAGGAGTCTCGGAGTATAGAGCACTGTAGCGCAGGTTTACTGGATTCGAATATCTCATCCTGTGAACAGAATCATTAGAAAAACAATTTTTCATTGATTTAGCAATCATTTTTGTAATGAGCACTGTGATCAGAGTCCAAAGCCTCGAGCAACATAGAAAGAATCTGCAGCAGCGAAGTTCTTTTTCTGCAAATATCTGTGAGCAAAACATTAAAAAAAAGGAAACTTTAACATTAGTCCTTGAAACATATTGACATTGAGCACTATATTCAGAGTCCACCCATTTTTCCACCTTTTTTTTTGTAAGAAAGAAAATATTTAGACTGTAAGGCAAGATATTAGACATGAACCATGATCACAGACAGCAAAACAAGATCATTATTAAAATGAACCAATCCAGGAAGTTTAAACAGCAACTTGCAATTTAAAATTTAAGACTTTATATTAAAAGAATTAGTTGTTTTTTGATTCTTGGAAAATTCTAGTCTTAACAAGTCGCAGAGGAACCCAGAGTTTCTTGGCAGGGTTATCGTCTGTAGAAATGAAAGCATAGCCTCTTCCCCGAATGAAGAGGTGACCTGCAATCCATTTATCATCAATTTTCACCCAGATAGGTGAATTGACTGTTTTTTGAGTTTGCATATCTTCTTGAAAGTGACGTTCAGCCGCGGTATAGGGATCTCCTTGAGGTATATTTAAGAAGTTTAAGGTGAATAATGTTAAAGATAAAGAATCCATTGGAGGCATACTTGTTTTTCGTTGCTTTAATAGCTGAGTTTTAAGCGTTCTGTGGGCACGTTCAACAATTCCTTGTCCTTGTGGATTATGTGGAATTCCTGTAATATGTTTGATCTGCCATTCCTCGCAAAAGGATTTGAAGGTTTTGCTGGTGTAAGCGGGACCATTATCTGTTTTTATGGTATGGGGAATACCCATGACGGAGAAGCACTGGAGTAAAAATGAACAAACAGATTTAGCTCTTTCAGACGTCATAGGAACAGCCCATATGAACCGGGAATATGTATCAATGACCACATGAAGGAAAGGTTTGTTGGGAAATAAGTTAGTATGAGTTATATCCATCTGCCACAATTGGTTTGTCTGTAAACCTCGAGGATTTGCTCCTGCTACATGAGATGTACAATGTAAAGGAGCACAGACAGGACAGTTGCGGACAATTTGTCTAGCTTGTCTCCATGGGATGCCATGGTGTACATGAAGGAGGCGGGCATTTGTATATAGAGTCTGGTGCTCTTCCTCAGCTGATTTAAATACTGGTGCTGCCAAGAGATCTGCTGCTTCGTTTCCTCGAACCATTGGCCCGGGAGTCGGCTGTGAGAACGGATGTGGGAGATGTATATAGGGAATGTTCTATTTCGGAGGAGATCTTGTAGTTTATGGAGTAGCTCCTGAATTATAGGATTATGGGCATTTAAAGAAGCAGTGACAATTCCAGGAAATAAATCAACTACATATGCAGAATCACTCACCACATTAAATGGGCCAGATACATGGGATAGTAAATGTATCAGGGTGGCGAGTTCCACTTGTTGGGCAGATTTATAATTTGTATGTACAGTAGTGGTCAACGAAGGACCTGTAATTCCACCCCTTCCTGATGAGGAGCCATCAGTATAATACACTGGAGCATCAGGAATGGGAGAGGAGCGGACAATGGTGGAAATTACAAAAGGTGTCCTTTTCAGAAATTCCCAGGTTTTTCCAGCTGGGTAATGATAAGATATTTCTCCTGAAAAATCTGCTAAAGCTCTCTGAAGGATTTCACTGAGTGGTAAAACAGCTTCAATTTCTTTTTTAGGGTCAGGTAGTACAATTACATGGGGATCATGTCCAAGTAATACTTGGGTTCTTGATCTTCCCTTAATTATAAGGTTAGCTATCATCTCAAGGTAAGGTGTAGCAGTACGATTCTGCTTGTTATGTAAGTAAACCCATTCTAATGGTACAGATAATTGGGCTATAGCAGCAGTTGGAGACTCGGGAGTGTTGAAGACCAAGAACCATACCTTTTCTCCTGGATTAAATCTGGAGAGGTAAGATTTTTGAAGCCGATCCATGAAAAAATCTAATTCCTTCTGAGCTTTAGGAGTTAGCTGCTTTGGGCTATTTAAAGCAGGATCACCTTCAAGGGTGTGGAACAGGTTACTGAGCTCACAGTTAGAAATACCAAGGGAGGGGCGCCCCAGTTGATATCCCCCAGCAGTTTTTGAAAATCATTCAAGGTTTTGAGCCCTTTCTGACTAATGGAAATTTTTTTGAGGGCGCACTGTAGTGCGGTCAAGAGCATAGCCCAAATATTCATATGGAGGCTGCATCTTAATTTTTTTCCGGAGCTACTTGTAAGCCAGCCTCTGGTAAAACTGTCATTACATCATTATACAAATTCTGGAGATCTCTGGAATTATCACAAGCTAGCAGGATATGATCCATGTAGTAGATGATGTATGCACCAGGAAATTTAGCACGAATGGGTCGCAAAACCTCATCAACAAAGTGTTGACACATCGTTGGTAAATTAGTCATCCCTTGGGACAATACTGTCCACTGAAACCTACATAAAGGACCTTTATGATTGATGGAAGGGACTGAAAATGCAAACCTTTTCCGATCATCTGGGTGGATAGGTATGCTGTAAAAGCAGTCTTTTAAATCTAAGATAATTAGCGGCCAATCCTTAGGAATAGCTGCTGGAGAGGGGAGCCCAGGTTGTAGGGCTCCCATGGGTACCATAGTAGAATTTACATTCCTTAAGTCAATCAGCAAACGCCATTTGCCTGATTTTTTCTGTATTACAAAAACAGGAGAATTCCATTCTGAAAACGTTTCCTCAATATGTCCTAATTTCAGCTGTTCTTCCACTAGATTTGTTAGCGCCTCTAACTTTTTGGTATTGAGGGGCCACTGTGGTGTCCATATAGGTTTGTCAGACTTCCACTGAGTACGGATAGGTGGTGGGTGCTTAACCACAGCGGCCCCAATTAAAAGGGTTACTCCGGTGTTAGGGCTTATTATGGAGAGCTGGAATTGGTGCTCGACGGGAATTGGACGAGGTATGTGGATTACTGCCCCCCCACTGCTCCAGCATGTCTCGACCCCATAAAGTTAAAGGCATAGGGGCTATATAAGGCTGGACCATGGCCTAAGAAATACTGAGGAAAAAGTAAAGAAATGGGCTAGTTTATATCCCTGTAACTCAGACCTCCCTCCCACTGTTATGGAAAGCAGGGAGTGTTAAATGTCCTTAGGTAATCTCTCCCTGCACCTCACCTAGGCCCTTTAGTATGCTAATGTTTTGAGCCAAATGCAGAGGCCCTTAAAGGAGTCCTGCAACACCTACTGGATTCCACGGGATGTCAAAAGATCAGAACCTATGATAGTAAAGCCTGTTAAAACTGTACCGGTTCCCTGAGTTTCATCCATTCCCGCTGGCTTCAGAGTTAGAAGGGAAATTGTTTCATGTATTGTTGGGGACCCCAGCAACTCCTGACACAACATCCCAAGTTGTGTTAATATACATTTATAATATAAAGTCTAGGAATGTGATGCCTCCCATTTCTTTACTTTTTTCCTCAGTATTTCTTAGGCTATTTTGAGAGTTCTCTACTCAAGGTTTTGAAGAATAACATAAAAATTTGTAAGACAAAGATACGGTCTGTAGTTCTGACTTGTGTATGACTGATGACAGCTGGGGAATTTTGGTATCCATTAGCCTGTACCTGCTGTAGCACTAAGGTGTGGCCGATCTGGTTTCTGGGCAAGTACTCATGTTTCTTGATGTGCCTGCCATATGGCCTCAAAATTTTTCCAGCTAGGTCAGTTTCTTGACATCATAGCTATGTGTTTTCATTAAAACTGTTCCTATTCAATAAGCTATTTTTAAAAAGATGCTAAGTGATTTGTGTACTTCTGGGATTTCTATTTCAGTACCAGCATCAAAGTTGCTGCTTACAATTGTGGTTTGAGGCAGCAGCATGCTCCCGTGTTCCTTTTCTCCTGAAATCATCCTATTTTCACTTCAGCAGGTGCAAGAAAAAAGTTGAATTTATGTATATCCTTTTAGCTCAGTACACCCAATATTAGGGTCAAGATATAGAGATGATTTCTTTAGCTCTAGGTTGCATGTTTTTCCAATTATATTGAGCCAGGCCACACCTGAACATCTCTTGGATGAAGTCTAGCTTATAAAGCTGTTTTTTGAGGGTTATCTTCAAGCTTGGCTATTCTATGACCTTGGTCACTGCTGGCTGAATCTGGACAGTAACCAGCTTCTTTCTGACAAAATGGGTACAGACACAAAAGTTGTGTTAATGTAAAACTCTTTAGCTTTACAGATACCCAACTTTGTAAAATTCTATAATTCTAGTAGCAGTTGACCATCACTTTTTGCTTTAAGTTTCTGCTTTTCATCTTCCCCTACCCTGGAGAATATCTCCTTAGCACTGAACTCTCTATATTTTTCTTGTTGTGAAGCATCTGTGAATGTCCAAATGATAATTGCCGTGCTCACCAGTGAATTTCGTCAGGGATGAAGCCATTGGAATTTTCATAGGGATGAAGCCACTGGAATGCTCAGTTCAGGATTTTTTATTTATTTTTAGAAACATCTGTCAGTTCTATGGGTTAACTCCTGTTTCTGTGATCAATGATCACACCTGGGGGGATATAAAGGGAATACATATGGTTCTGAGGATCAAATCTTTTGCCATCCCGATGCAAGGCAAACACCTTGCCCTATACCCTCTGTACTATAGATAACTTCATCCCATAGTTTCAGATTTTGTGTAGTATTTGTGCTGATGCTTCAGAAATTCTTAAAACTTTCTCCTTTGGGCTCTCTTGTCCCTGATTACTTTCCCTGCATCTAGCTAAATGAGTAGATAAAACTTTTCTGACTAATAGCCTAATATAGTTATTAATAGACTAATAAGTTTGCTGTGGAACCTCATAGGAAGTCACACCCCTAGTAACATCTTGATTTACTGCTTGGTAATAGAAGTGCAGGTTAAATCCAAATAGTTAACATGTTTGCTGAAGTGAGAACAGGCTCTTGGGTTGAACTGGACATGAATTTATAAACACTTCAAATATCTCTGAATACCATGTCAGCCTTTTTAATGTTAAAGGAACAGTATACTGCCTATGAGGTTTGAAATAAGCAGAATTCCCTTAGCAAAATTTCCTGAATTTTGAGATGGAGTCCTAGATTTATTCCCTTGCAATAAAGAGACAGACTACTATACTCAAAAGTCTGGTTGTAAAAGTAGATAAATAAGCAAACAAACAAAAAATAAATAAATGTGTCTGGAATAATAGTCCAGCATGGAGGGCACCTTCCTTGGTCACAGGCCATCTGGGTTAGATCTCCGGCTCCATATGGCCCCCTAAGCACCACCTGGAGTAATTCCTGAGTGCAGAGCCAGGATTAACCCCATGTGCATTGCCCAGTGTGACCCTAAAATAGCAAACTAAAAAAAGAGGCTGGTTGTAGGTGGTATTTATCTGGAAACCTCGACTAAGTTTCCCTGGGATTAGTTTTCAACCCCACTTTTTAACACATTTACAAACAGCTGCCTTGGTGATTTTAAGAGTGGTATAATGTTTGGGAAAATCCCTCACATAAATATAAGGGGGTTTGGGAGCTAATACCTTTATTTTCCATGATCAAATAGGGAATTCGGGGTCTCAGCTTCATGGATAATGGGAGAGATGGGGAGCCCTTCAACTAGAAGTTCCATGGGTTGGCCTTTCTGTTGTGAATGGAAGATGTTAGGGTCTTTTCATTCCTAAATGCCTAGTTTCAGTTTTTAATCAGGATGTATATATTTTCCCAGCAGGTAGTTTTCGGTGTCCTCCTCATCTCCACAACTCTGGAGTGTCCAAAAGGGAAGTCTAGCTACCCCATAAATGAATCTTGTGAGACAGGCATTAAAGCAATAACCATTTTTAACTCTGAGCTGGCTTCCAATTTTCTTGTTTGATTCCTGCTGTAATTCACTGAACTAGCAGTAATCATTGCATTTATTTCAAAGGAGGGCACCTCCTTGAGGACTGAAGGAGGAAATTCAAGTTTAATTGATCACTGAAGGAGGAAATTCAAGTTTAATTGATACTGAGCCATCTTCCTGAAAACAAAGTTCATTGTTCGTGCATCTGCAATTCAGTGAGGGTTGTTGCAGCTCTTGCATAAACACTATTTAAATTTGCAAGCTGAACTTATAAGCAATAATTTCCAAACCTTGACCTACTTTCTATGAGCCATGGTCAAAATGCTACCAGAGGAAATGTAATGTAGGCACTGGTGAAGCCTGCCATATCTCATTTTTTTGTCTTCTTTGAGGAAGGAATTCAAGGACAAGGGATTCAAATATTGATAGAGATATTTATTAAAGAGATCACACACACAAGGTATTGTTGCAGGTGCTTTCAAGGTCAAGAACTGCCCTGAGTTTAGGGATAAGAATGTTTTTAAAGAGAGAATAAATTTGGGGGATAAATATGCATAAAGGTTTGGATAGGAGTAGAATGACTGCTGTGGTTAGTGAAGTTGCACATGCATCTAAGAACTGCATACTTTTTCATGCATTGCCTATATCATTAGCACATAATTATGCAGCTATAGTATGTGTAAGTAATTGTATATTTGGGGGTTAGTTGCCATGGCTCCGCGGCACCGGCTCGCGTAGCATGAAAGTGCTTACTGGGCCAGGGATGGCTTCAGTACTTCCCCTAAAAAGGGACAGTTACCAGACGGTGCTTTCCCTAAAAGGGACTGTTGCCAACAAAGCCCCCTAAAAGTTCCTTAGCTGTTCCTAAAAATGCTTGGTGTGCAATTAGAGCGCTTATTTATGCTAAAACTTAGACTCTGAGTAATGGAGAAACTGAACAAAGAGAGAAGCCTGTGGCAACCGTAGTTTTCATTATACATAATTATAGCATAAAACAAAGATAGTATAAAAATGCCAGCCCGTGCAGCATCTGGCTGTCAAGGCCTGAGCTGGTCTCAGGTTCTTGACAAGGAAAGGCTCGTGGCCTTCAGGCCTTTGCTTCCCATCATTAGAGGAAGGGAGAATTCTTGACCTATGGGTTGAGGTGCCGGTTACCCCCTGTTGACCAGAATGCAGTGATTAGCCTTCCTAAACCTCCTGTGTGAAAATAATTGGGCCTGTTAAAGTTAACACTTTTTAGTACAAAATTTTAATAATCTTACAATAATAAACTTTGCATAGAAGTTTCTATTTAGAAGTAGGTTAAGTTAATCTATAATATGTGCATAGAGATAGTAAGTAATTTTATGAATATCAAAATTTAAAAAAATGTAGCTTACTTAAGGCAGATATAAAAGTATGTAAAAACAAAAGACGTCAGAAAAACATGTCTAAAAACAGGCGCAGGCAAAAGGTGGTCATATGTGGTAGCCACGATAAACTCCTTTTGATGTTAAAAAATGTCTCCCTTTGCTAAAAAATAACTGGTGTTGTTGCAGGTGGACCCCACGGGTGACTTATGTGAGGCTGGAAGGGAGAGAGAGATGGTCGCTTTCTCCCCAGCCGCCTCTGCCACCCGGGACCCGCTGGGCAGGCTAAGGACTGATAAAGTCTGCGTGAGCGACCCCTGCGGCGTGGGCCTGAGCCGCCCCACCAGCCCCACGAGGTGGCCGTCAAGCCACGCCTGATGTCCGCTTGATCTCTAGGCACGGGAGTTAATCCCCACCACCCGAGGTTTCTCCGGGAGCCACAGACTCAGGCTGGAGCGAGGAATTGCTCTTTGCAGGAAAGGAAAGTCAGTCCTAGGCCTTACCCAGGTCTGCCTCAAGGTTCTTGTCTTCCTCGGCAGAAAAAGAATTTTCAGGAGTCGACGAGCAGTGAAGTAAAATAGGTTTTATTGAGGAGGTCTTAGGTGAGGGGGAGGGAGAGAAAGAAAGGAAAGAGTAACGCGCTCCAAGGGAGAACGCGGGCTGCTCCAAAGGTGGAGAGCGAGTAAAAGAGAGAGTACACATCTCAAGAGGGGAGATGCGGGCAACACACGTGTTCAGGCAGCATGTGCACGCAGGCAACATGTGTACCCAAGCAGCATGTGCGGCGCTGTCCTTTGTTCAGGACGGCTTTTTATAGATTTCTCCCCAAGTTACTCCCATATGGGGCTTCAACCTTCGGTTGCTAGGGCCCCGTTGCCAAGGGGAGTAGACTTTGGGAGTGGTCTTCTTTGACTGGAATGTCCTGGGGTCTTCCTTGAGCTGGGTCCTGGGCGGGAAGGCTGATTTATCTCCCTCAGGAGGTTTACACATTCCTTTTGGCCTTCCCTTCCCCCAGGGTCTATTGTTGACATGGTCTTATCAAGTTTGGTTTAGGGCTTTCAATCAGGTGTGGCTCTGGAGCTCTTCTTCAGGAATTTATTGCCATGTGGCACCCCCCTGTCTGCCTGCCTACAACAGTGTAATCTTGCGTCTGTGCATTTGTTGAACATAAAAAGAAAAGTTTTGCCCTCAGTAAGCAGCAGCAGCATTTGACCTCCCTTGTGTCTGTGTCTGTCTGTCCATTGTGCCGACATTCCTGTCCCTTCTAATTTCCTCACACTGGTTATCCCCAAGACTTAGAGCTCATCCCGACTGAGAGGTCTGCGGCAGCTGGCTCCCAAAGGAGGGGGCACCAACCTTTCTTCAAAGGAACCCTGAGGAGCAGGTAATTTTCCTTCTTTTCTCTCTTTTAGGACAGGTTTCGGCTCCTGCCAGGACGTCCGAAGTCCGCCAGTAAAGGCTCACTGGTTAAGTGCAGGTAATCTTGCTATAACAGGGGAGCACATATTTCCCGTGAAGAAAAATGTTCGCAACCGTGGTTCGCGGCATGTTAATTAAACAAGGTATGAGAATTACTGATTCAGCTATTTTTGAATTTATAAGTATAGTGAAGAATTTATGCCCTGGTTTCCAGGAGAAGGCACTCTTACTATTCAGGAGTGGACAAAAGTTGGAGAAGCCCCTGCAAAAATTGGCGAAGAGCAGGGAGCGCATAAATTGCCAGATTGTGCCTTTCCCCTCTGGGTGCAAATAAAAAGGCATTCTTTACTGATGCTACAGGCGCAGAAGGCTTACGACAAGAATTTGGCTCCCCTGTTTATAATCAGGTAGGGGATGAGAAGGAAAGAACTGTACTAGCCACTATGCCTCCTCTTGAAGAGGAATTAAAAATGCCTGTTGCTCCTCCTTTGTCATCAGGAGATTCAGATACTGAGTCAGAATGGGATTTAGATAGTGAAATGTCAAATCAAGAAAGGGAAGATGATATTCGAGACCATCACTTTAAAGCCCTTAAGGCAGCTATGGCCCCATGGGGCCTAAGATAAAAAAAGACCACCAGCCCTTAATCCTCACGCATTTGGCATGAAAGCTGCTATGGCAGAAGCAAGACAAATGGGGGATTCGCTCCTTTGCTTTGCCTGTTATTACCACAATAAATGATGATGAATAAATTCAGATTTTATTTCACCACAAAAAGCCTGTATAAAAGTGAATAGGTTAAAAACTTTAAATGATTTTCAAAAAACTTTTTGGGTAATATACATTGGATTCGTAATTATCTGCATATATCCACTGGGGATTTAAACCCCCTATATAATATCTTGAAGGGAGATACTAACCCCACTTCCAAAAAGGGAATTAACACCTAAAGCATTAAAAAGCCTACGAATGGTGGAACAGGCCATAGAAAAGGCTCGTTTGCAGCAGATTGATTATAAACAACAATGGTATTTATTAATATTTGCTACATCATATTCTCCAACTGGGTGTTTATGGCAAAAAGGAATATTAGAATGGCTGCATTTACCCCATCGGCAACGAAAAGTTGTTGCCTCCCTTCCCATTTATGGTTTCTCAGTTAATTTATAAAGGCAGGCTCCATTTGCGGGAGCTATTTGGCCATGATCCTCATTTTTTTGGTAACTCCTTTTAATAAAGAAAAAATTAAAATGTTATATCAAAAATCTGATGATTGGATGTTGTCTACCCTAGAATTTACAGGACAAATTTTATATCATTATCCATCCAACCAATTACTTAAATTTATTAAAACAGTTGAGCTAATTTTTCCTTCCATTTGTGTTACTGCCCCTTTAAATGCTGGTTTACTAGTATTTACTGACGGTTCCTCAAACGGAATGGCTACAGTTTATGCAGAAGAAAGCAAACCTATTGTTAGTAAGCAAGAGCCTTCATCTGCCCAGCAGGTTAAAATAAAAGCAGTAATACTTGCTCTGCAACATTTTTCTCAGCCAGTTAATTTATATACTAATTCTATTTATGTCGCTAATTTGTTCCCAGCAATAGAAACAGTCTTATTTTCTGGGTCCTCTACAATTCTTCCCCCTGCTTAAAAAACTTCAGGGGGAAGTTCATAAACATACAAACCGACTTTTTTGTCGGCCACATTCAAGGGACAGCCACAAACTTGCCCGGGGCCCTCGCTTGAGGGCAATCGCAGGGCTGATCTGTTAACTAAATCTTCTGCATTTACCGTTGTGGAGGCTCAAAAGAGCCATGCATTACATCACCAAAATGCCAATGCCTTAAGATATATGTTTAAATTAACTAAAAATCAAGCTAAACAAATTGTTAAGAAATGCGCTCATTGCCCCCTCCCAAGGGAGTACAAAAAAATGGAAGTAAATCCAAAAGGCTTATGTCCTCTCTGCCTTTGGCAAATGGATGTAACTCATATTCCATCTATGGGTCGCCTGCAATATATGCATGTTACAATTGACACCTTTTCCCATTTTATGTTTGCCTCGGCACGCATTGGAAAGGCCACAAAGAATGTTATGCAGCATTTGCTCCAATGTTCTTTGGTAATGGAAAAACCTCTTAAAATTAAAACTGATAATGGCCCGGATATACCTCTAAAGCCTTTGCAAATTTTTGTCACAATGGAAAATATCCCATTCTACTGGGATACCTTATAATCCTCAAGGTCAGGCCATTATTAAGCAAGCACATCAAAACTTAAAAATTCCGTTGCAAAAAATTAAAAAGTGCTCAAATTTATTTTTCTCCTCATCATCTTTTAAGTCATGCACTTTTTGTAATTAACTATTTGGAGGCCAACTCTAAGGGATATACAGCTGCCCTCAAGCATTGGCAAACAACATTTAAAAAGCTCAACCTAAGGTTTTATGAAAAAAACCTTCTTACTAAACAGTGGTGTGGTCCAGATCCTCTTCTTTCATCAGGGAGAGGCTATGCTTGTGTGTTTCCACAGGATGCAAAGGCCCCAAACTGGATCCCTGACCAACTCATCAAACCCGCACCCTCAAGAGGCAGGCGCAAGGTGTTCTACAGGGTACGGCAAAAACGAATAAAAAGAAAGTCTCGCCTCTGACGGCAGATGACTCATCTCTCCCGGGTCAACTGAAGCATCTCGAGGTTCAGCCTCAGAAGAAAACTCCGCCGCCTCCGATGCTACCCAGTCCTGCCCTTCCAACTTGACAACAACTGTGCACCCTGGATGGGGCGCGCCTAAAACTGTCCAAAAAAAAAAGATGAACAACTCCTCTCCTAAGTGTATTTTTACTTTCACTTATAGCAGTTATAAGTGCTGCCTTGCCCACAAACCTCTGCGGCTTTGTTCCCAGAGAAAAATCCTTCAACCTATTGGGCCTATGTTCCTAATCCTCCCTTGTTACACCCTGTGGGCTGGCTTGATAATTCCAGCATAAAAAAGTTTTAACTAATCGTT